>PVIC010008696.1:0-47544 GCA_004025085.1 Thryonomys swinderianus
CTCTCTCCCCCCTCTCTCCTTCTCTCTCTCTCTTTTGTGGTACGGGAGATCAAACTTGGACCCTTGTGCTTCCAAAATAGGCACAGTACCACTTGAGCTAAATCCCCGGCCCTCCAATGTCTCTTTCCTGAACTCCACCCTGGCATAGTAGCTCATACCTACAAACCCACTCAGGAGGCTGAGGCACGAGGATCACAAGTTTGAGGCCAGCCTGGCCAACTAAGCAAGATCCTGTCTCTATATGAAAAGGGCCAGAGATGTAGGGCCGTGTTAGAGCACTTCCTAGCACGCGTGAGCCCCGTTCGACACCTGATATTGTAATAAATAACTAGACAAATAAATGAGGCCCCCTCCTCAGGCTCCCATTCCTTTTATCTGCATAGCATCTCTTACCACCCACAGGTCCAGTATCTGGCTTTAATTATCCCATCATTTTTACCTCTAGCTGCCTGCAACCTGGGCTAAGCACCTGTTTTGGCCACAGCTGGGTCCCCAGGGCTTTACAGCAGCGCCTGGCACACAGTGGTGCTTGATACACTCCCTGAGTGGGCACACCAGGGGGTGGAGAACTCAGCTCCAGCAGCCACAGAGATAGGTCAACTCTGAAACCCACGTGAGAGCATCTGAAGGGCCCAGGGGCCTCGGCTCAGCCACAGCACTGGCCTGGCCTCCACATTTCAAAAGGACAACAAAAAGCATTTGAGCCTTTTGCTTTTGAGGGCCACCTGGCAACCTGGGAACCCTGAAAAGGTGCAGGGTAAGGAGGAATGGAGCATAGAAGGCAGCTGTGCCCAGTGCTGCTTTCTGCAGAGACCCCCCCTCCCAGCTCCACGGGCTGTGGGAAGACAGAGGAGCCTTCAGACCCTCTGGGTCCCCCAGGAGCAGGCTCCAAGAACCCCAGCTGCCCAGAGCCTGACCTGGGCCCTGGCCTGCATGGCAGTTCAGACACAGGCTTCCACAGCTACTGTGGAGTCCACTCCCCAGGTATGATTTATGCCTCTAGCAAAACTTTATTTTCTCCTATTGGGATTCAGCTTGGGATTTTTTTTTTTTTTCCTCCTTGGCCTTTTCCTGGGTCAGTGCAGTCCTGATATTTGATTTACTGTTAACAGTATTGACTGCATAGGTTTGAGCCAAGAAATGGAAGAAATTGCTTTTTCTTCCTTTCTATCTCCTGGTTGACAACTCAGTCTTAGCACCCGGCTGGCCAAGCTCTGCGCACAAGAGAGGCAGCACGGGGGGGTGGGGAGTTTTTCTCCACAGCTAGAAGGTGACCCCAGAGAAACGCTTATCAGCCAAAGAGCCCTGCACCTGCCCCCTCCAGGTGTCCTTCCTAACAAGATAAAGAGGTGAGGGCCACGGCCTGAGCTTCCAAGGTAACCAGCTTTGGATTTCAGCTGTGTGGCTTTAAGCAAGTCACTTGACCTCCCTGACCCTGAGTGACCACATTCATAAGCTGGAGGTCAGAATGGGTGGACCCAGAGGGTGATGGTGCACGAGAAGCACTCAGAGTCCGACTCGAGTCCTCCCAGGGACGCAGCCACCGTGCTGCTGGTGACTGTCTTCGCCTTCATCGCGTCGCTGTCATTGTCTGCTCTGTCCAAATACACAAGCACGTGTTCCACCCAACGGAACAGATCTGACCCGTCGTTTATTTACTGTGATAAACTATGCATCGAATCTGCCGCCTCATTACCGTTCCGTAGCTCCAAGTTCCTTCCCATCGCTGTGCCACCAGCCCCGCCGCTGTCTCCCCACCTCGTGCTCTCCCACACAGAAGTCCGGGCTGTAACAGTGCTCCTTTCGCGTCTGGATAACGCACATCATGCAGCTGTCCAGGATTCCGTCCTCTCCTCCGGGGCGGGTGCCTGGGTGTCACCTGCTGCCCTTCCTCTGTGGTGGATGGCACAGCTGTGCCAGGGGCTTTAGCCCAGCTGTTTCCTGTGTCCTTGAATGGCTCAGGCTGCTCCTGGAACCGCACCAGTGTCAGGCCCAGGACCAGCGCAGAGGGGACCTGGACAGATGCCCCCACCCCGTAATGTTCAGAGTCACACACCCCAGGACAGCTCAGCTGCAGCATGGAGAGTGCTTTGAAGGGAAAGGAGGGGCTGTGAATAAAAACTCAGGGAACATCGTGCCTTATCCTCTGGAAAGGCAGGCTCAGAAGAGCCTTCCAGGTAGAACATTCCGGAAGGAGGGGAAAAGGCCATCTGAACAATGGCATATAGTCTGCCATTCAAGCCCGCTGCGAAGGCACATACAGTGACAGAGGTGCCATGACACAGATGGTCTCTCAGGAAGGCTCCCTGCCAGGGCTTGCTCCCCCGTGTCACAGGCTGAGAGAGGCAGGGCCTGGTGAGAGCCGCTGTGGGCGAGGGCTGTGGTCTTGGGAGCATACGGCCTCTCCCGCAGGAGCAGGATGGGTCCTGGGAGACTGCTCTGAGGTTTTTCATGTTACCTGCTGCTTCTACTCTCACCACATGATCTCTTTTCCCCACACATAGCTGGTTGGTTTTCACGCACCCTGGACAAATGATGCCACCTGCCGTGCTACAGTATAGGATAAGGCCCTTGCCAGACGCAGCTACCCAAGCCTGAACTTCTTTGCCTCCAGACTGTGTGCTAAACAAACCTTTTTTCTTTACTATACCCATCCTGAGGCATTTTGTTTGAGCAACGCAAAAAGGACTAAGACAAGTAATTTGCAGCAGTTTGTCAGGTATGACTCCTACCAGCTCATGAAATCCGGTAGTTAAATTTTCAGGAATTACTGTACTGTTTGGGAAATGCAGCCATTATTTAAAATTGAATTATATAGGCTCAGAATTAAATGTCATGCTACAAATTAGTTAAAAGGCATCATTTCTTACTTTGCCACACTTTACTGTTATGTGTGCTCTTGAAGTTGTTTGCATCCTGCATACCTGCATATAGAAATACATATGGGGATGGAGATTTAGCTCAATGGTTCTGGCGCCTGCCTAGCAAGCACAAGGTCCCTGGTTTGTTCCCGGTAACCACATACCACAGTGCCAGGCATGGTGACCCACGCCCACCAGCAGTCAGTACCACACACCAGCAATGCTGGGTGTGGTGGTTCACGCCTGTAATCGCAGCACTGGGGAGGCAGAAGCAGGAAGATTCCTGAGTTCCAGGTTTGCCTGGGCTACATAGTAAGCTCAGGGCCAACCTAAACTGAACTGAATGAAGCGAGACCCTGTCTCAAAAAAAAATACATATGAAGGCATCTATGTGTCTCTCGTCATCTCCACATTTAGTGACATCGCATCTCCACTGTGGAAATATTTATACCATGGACAACAACAAATGCTATAGATTAGAGTTTGACATCAATTTGTCGATTCTCTACATATAATGAAGTGACGGGTAAATGTTGGTAAAATAGGTTAAACTGAATGGCATGATGTGCCTGTGACCATTATCTCCATGAGTAGCACAAACAAAGGAGGAAATACTCTCTTAGTATTTGAAAACCATTATTCAGTTCAAGAAAGAAATTTTCCCCATCAGTGATGAACAAGGGAAATACCAACATATGCTTTTGTTGTCTCATCTTTGTCTCACTGGTGTAAACAAAAATACCAGCCCCCGTGCATGTCAAGAATGTGTTTGGAAAGCGACTGTTAAGCCTTCCCAGCATTCCCATGGTGTATGACAAACAAGAAATCCAGAACTGTGGTTACAGTGGGTTTTAAAAACTACTTTGGATGTGGAAAAGCTTTAAGAATATGTTTCCTAGCTCACAATAAAGACCCATTTTGGGTGGCTTTAGAGGAAAAACATTGGGACAGTATATTTGAAATTAAGGCTGCTTCAGAAAATGTTTAAAATTGTCAACTTCAGGGGCTGGGGATTTGGCTCAGTGGTTTCAGTGTTTGCCTTGCAAGCGCAAGGCCCCAAGTTCAATTCCCCAGTAACCACATACCACAATGCTGGGCATGGTAACTCACACCCACTAGCATTCAGTACCACACACCACTATGCCAGGCAAAGTGGCTCACACCTCTAATCCCAGAACTCAGAAGGCAGAGCAGCAGGATTGCTGAGTTCAGAACTTTCCTGGGCTACATAATGAGCTCAGGGCCAGCTTGAACTAAAAAGTGAGAACGTGTCTCAAAAAAAAAAAAAAAATTGTCAGCCTCAAAATAAGAGTGTAATAGGTTTCAACTAATTAATAGGAAGGGTCATAGGGGAATTGACTGATTGACTGCAGCTCTGCCACTGGCTTGTCACACAGATGTAGGTACTATGTGGGCCTCAGGTTCCCCCTCTATAGAATGAGCATAAGGTACCTCCCCTGACTCCATCCTGGAGAGACAGTGGGACTGGGTATGGAATGAGGGAGTTGGTAGTTTGAGGTAAGAGATAGACCCCCAATGTGTACTAGTTTAATAGGGGAGGGGTGATTCATTGGTTCTCAGCATTTCACATGTTGGGTAATTCAAACATTCAAAAACATGGCTCTTGTGTTTCTCCCCTCCACCTTTCCTTCTACTCATCATAGTCATTTTACTGTCTCTTGTTCCAGAGCAGCCTTCTCTTTGTGGGTGGTACTCACCTTGATGAACCCCTCAATGAAAAGGAAGTTTCTGCCTCCTGTGGTTTATATACCTTCTATGGAAGGACTCTAATTGGCTCTGCCGATGTGTTTGCTTCTTGAACCAATCACATTCACCAGAAATGTGGGATCCTGTGATTGGCTAAAATATGCCATGTGACTACTTCTCCAGCCAGGGTAGTCAAGTGTTTATTTCTACAGGAGGAATAGAAAAGCTCTCTCTAGGCAAGTAATATTCGAAAGTCTGCACCTGGAGATGAGTTATGGTGGAACCATCACAGCAACAAGCAAGAAGGAAAGAACGATCATTCTCAGAATGAAGGGATGCAGATTGTCAATATCTTTTTTATTTTTATTTTTATTTTAAGACAGGGTCTCGCTTTGTAGTTCAGGATGGCTCTGAGCTCACTATATAGTCCAGGCAAGCCTCGAACTCAGCAATCCTGTCTCTGCCTCCTGAGAGCTGGGATTACAGGCATGCGCCACCACACCCGGCACTGTGGTATGTGGTATGTGGCATTGATTGCTGCTGGGCGTGAGTCTCCACACCCAGCATTGTATGTGGTCACCGGGGATCGAACTCAGGACCTTGCGCTTGTGAGGCAGGCACCGGAACCACTGAGCTAACCCTCCGGCCCAGATTGTCAATATCTTACACATGATTTAATCATTAAACAATCTCACTTCTTTTTTTGTTGTTGTTTTTTGTTTTGTTTTGTTTTCCGAGGTACAAGGAATCGAACTCGGGTCCTTCTGCTTCCAAGGTAGGTGTGGTACCACTTGAGCTAAATCCCCGGCCCCTAAGCTCACTTCTTATAGTACCAAGCTGGCCCTGCTGTTCCTTGCTGGGACCCTGTAAAGGTTCTTAGGGCCTGGATGTGAATCCTCTCTCCTCTCACAATTCCCCAGGCCCACCATACTTCTCTGCTTCAAGACCATGTTCCTCTTGCCCCGAACGTTCTCCCCCCACCTCTCAACCCTCATCAGCCTGACTGGTCTGTTTCTCCCTAAAGACTGCAGATCTCATAGCTTGGTCTTTATTAACAAATAAGAGATCACCATGACATGCCCAGGGTTCAGCACAGCACAGCACACAAAGCTGACCCATAACAAGCACTTCTTAGGTGAATAAGGGAGTCACCATTCCTTGATACCCATGAGGAAAGGGCTCCTGGAAAATCACAGACACAGAAACCCACAGATGCTCACGATGCTCAATGGTGTTGTATTTATAGAGCCTGTGCACATCTTCCTGTAACTTTAAATCACTTCTAGATTACTCAGAATACGTGACACAATGTCAATGTGAGGTAAACAGTTGTTACACTGTATTATTTAGAAAGCGCCAGCAAGAAAAATCTGTCCATGTTCCTCGCAGGCATGATCTTTTGATCTTTTGTTTATTTTCTCAGATATTTTCATTGCACAATTAGTTGAATCCAAAGGATGCAAACCCCACACGTTCAGAGGGCTGTGTATGTTTTTCCACAAAGCCCTCCCGAGTGTCCTGCTTCCAGGCCATGGATTCATTCATTCATTTATTCAGTACTGCGTCCTGGCCTGGGAGACAGAACAGGGACCAAGAAAGCGTTCTTGCCTTCAAGGACCTCTGGCTTCCCAGATTCAAGTGGGAAGTTGTCAGAGGATGAGTACAGGGACACAGGGGTGCAGGAGACATGATCTGAGAAGGCAGAAAACATTCCCCAGAGAAGGAGAACCCAAGAGGAGAACCGATAGACTAATACGCACTGGAGAAGTAAAAGGAGACAAGTCTGGGGGTGCGGGGAGCAGGGTGGCAAGGTGTGAGCATTTCTGGGCAGGGGAAACGGTAACTGGGAGAACACCGAGAGGGTAGCGTTTGAATCTTTCGTGTCCCTGTGTCGGAGCTATTGAGGGGTTGTGGAACCTCTAAGAGCTGGGGCTTAGTTCGATGGCTGGGAGAATCACGTTGAAGAGGACGGTAGGACCTCAGCCCCTTTCCTCCCCTCTTTCACGTCCTGCCCATGAGGTAGTAGTTGTACTCTGCCACGCACACCCGCGTGACGGTCACCAAGACCCAGAGTGGAGAATTCCATGAGTTATGGGCTGGAACTCCCCAAATCAAGCCAAACCTTTTATCTCTGTGAGTTGATCTTTCGAGTGACTTGTTACAGTGACGGAAAGCTCACATGGGGAGATTATTCTTGGAGAGAACAGCATGAGGAGCTGGAAGATTTGGTGAGAGCAATTCTTAAGCACCAGTAAGGAGGGCGGCCCTGATCCAGATGGTGCCATGAGACACTGCCAGAGCAAACAAAATGGGAGCGTGATATGGCCACCTTGTGTAGTGGAAATAAGTCTTCTTCGGGAAGCCCATCAGGCTGGGCACCCAGGCTAAGAATTACTAAGGGTTTTCATTTAGACAGTAGACACAGTAGGCCCAAATGGGCCTACCTTTTGAAGGCAAGATGACAGCCATTCATTTCTAGAATCTTCTTTTCTTCCTAAGTCCTGGAAATAGAAAATCCAGGAAAAGGAAAACCAAACACTCAGTGTTGTGAAGAACTACAGAACCAGAAGATCAACGACCCTCTTTTCACAGCACCGGAGTGGCCTGGAACAGAGTTGCCAACCAGTAGCATCTCACTAGGCTCACACATGGCGACATGCGGGGCTTAGGCGTCCTAAACCTTTAGGATGGTACCCTGGGGTCCTCTTGGCAGGGGGCTTTGGTCTCCCCAAATCTCCTCACACCCTACTCCTCAGCACATGTCAGGATGCTGCTTCTCTCTGGCAGGAGCATGAATATTTTCTTAGCTAGCCTCAGCCCCTAAGGATAAATGCTATTTTTTATCCCCCTCCCCTGGGTGCCAGAGTTCAACTCAATTTTCTCAGATTAAATAAAATTTCAAAGTGTCAGTCTCTGGCAAACGACGAGTTAGAAGGTGGTTGATTTTCCTAACCCGATCGCCAGTCCAATTACAATTTTTAATCTATATGTAGATAATGGTGAACAAAAACCCCATAGAAATGTCAAGAGTGAGGAGGTTATTAGCTTAGTTTTAATTACTGTCGATCATTCTTAGCAACTAGAGGGACCAGGCGAAGGAGGGAAAGGCAGCATTCCTCCACCAGAGTTCAGCCCGGCCCTGGGGCTGCAGGCCCAGCACAGCGATCCCCGCAAGGGACCGAGCGGGGAGCCGGCCGACCCAGCCCCAGGTCTTCCTGGGAGAGAGGCCTTGGACTGGGAGATCACGTGGGACCAGCTGATGTACTGCGATGGTACCCTCCCTCCCTCCTTCCTTTCCTTCCCTTCCTTCCCCTCCCTGCAGGCCGCCCACCCCCCTCCTGCCCAAACCTACTACTTGATGAAAAGTCATTCTCTTGTCTTGATGACAGAAGTAACACATGCCCATTGAAGGAGAAAATTTGGAAAATGGCAAAAGGTGAAATAAGAAGAAAAAACAACCATCTCGTCTCACTACCAAAAACAACAGCTGCTAATATTTTAGTGCATTTCTGGTTATGTATATTTTCCCTTTTTTATATGACTATATATACATATATACACACAAAAATTATTTTACATATGTATATGAAATATATAATAAATACATTTCACATCAAATATTTATAATAAAATATAAATATTGCAACATTCACATTACTTTAATAGCATTTGCATTAAATATGTAAATGCAATACAATTATAACTAATAATATTATATGGTCTATGGCCCCTCTACCTACAATTATGTACTGATGTATAACATACATGTTGGAGTTCTATACTCATGGAGTTTTACACTCTGCATGTTTTGACTTGCCCTTGTATTGTAGTTGCACGTGTCATGAGTATTGGTTGCAAGCACGCTGTCCCTGGTTGCACATGGCCTCACAGGCCAGGCACACCTCAGGTGACGCTAACCCCCCTCGGTTCTGTACACAAGAGGCCAAGGCCAAGGTGTGCTCTAGTAGTGACGCAGCATCACTTTAAGCTTCGCGGTGCACCCTGGATTTCCCTCCACTGGTTTCCCACGTCTGTAACATTTTAATGAACCATTTAACCTCAAGCCAGTATCTTTTGAGGCCCTGGTCTGTCCCAAGCACTGTGCTAAGTGATAAAGATGTAATACTAGTAGTTTCTAAAGTTGGAACCTCCTTGCATTCCTGACTTAATATGACACACTTTAAAATGAACTGATTATATGTGTTCATCATACTAGCCCTTCCCCTCCTCTTTGACCTACACCTGGGTAGATTAATGTCTCTCAAACTTGTATATAAAACTACCTTGGACATTTTCACATTTACACACTTTTCTTTCTAGATTATTATTGTTTCACTTTTCTTCTAGATTATTTCCTTCTTGCAAATTCCTCCAAATGCAACGAATGGGCTCAAAGGTATTAATGTTTTTAAAATTCTGAATGAGCAGTCTGGTTTCTGGGAGTTTTAGGACTTACCTTCATCTAGGCCTCAAAAGCAAATAACATCAAACAAATGTCGATTCTCCTGAGAGTGCTATAAAGACCTAAACTAAAACCTAGTGTTTTTTTGTTTTGTTTTGTTTTGTTTTTTTACAATACTAGGAGTCAAACCCAGGGCCACTCTATCACTGAGGTATATCAGGATCTCACTAAGTCACTTAGACTGGGCCTGAGCTTGCAATCCTTCTGCCTCAGTATCCCAGGCATGTCCCTGGCTACACAGTATTATTTTTAATGCTATTCTCAAAGTGATAAAAAAGATATAAAGAAGGAATACTATGTCCCATGCAGAGCTAGTGGAATCTAACCTTTAAACCCTCATCTACATTATTTAATTTACAGAGAAATGTTATTATATATAACATTTTCCAAAGGCTGGACTAAGCATAACCCATCATTGTCATAATGATTTTCTTGTAGTAGAGACATGAACGTGTTTTTAACTTTTCTTTGCTATCTAAGTATGCTTCTGTGCATTCGAGAGAAAATGCAGGTAAAATATCAAAACTACCATGGGATCTGAGTTTAGGAATAGACTAAAAAAGGAACACAAGAAGTAGGTTAGGGACTGGAGATTTAGCTCAGTGGTTCCAGTGCCTGCCTGGCAAGCGCAAGGTCCCTGGTTCAATCCCCGGTAACCACATACAATAATACCGGGCATGGTGACTCACGCCCACCAGCAATCAGTACCACACACCACAGTGCCAGGCGTAATGGCTCATGCCTGTAATCCCAACATGCAGAAGGCAGAGGCAGGAGGATTGCTGAGTTCAAGGCTTGCCTGGGCTACATGGTGAGTTCAGGGCCAGCCTGAACTACAAAGGGAGACCCTGTCTCAAAATAAAAAAATAAAAAGAGGTAAGTTACACTCGATTTGAAAAAAGAGGCTAAGCTCAGTAGCAGTGGATACAGCCGTCTGGTGACTGAGAGATCCAGGAGGTTGGGGATGAGACTGTTGTCACTTTACATGGCCTCTGCCAAGAAGAAAGCCTAGGTGGCAGGGAGCTTGAACTGAGGAAGTACCTGTGCAAGGTCAGGCTCCGGTGGCCAACCTGGGACTGTCCCTTTCTCTGCTCAAGAGACTGTACACGAAGCTCAAGCCTGCCGGGGACTGTGCGAGAAAAGCAGCCTAGTGGCTTCTGCAAAGAAGGCTGAACTTCTCCTTTTGGGATTCTGCACTGTGGGTCTGGGCGAGCCCTGGGCCTCAGGACTTTGAAGACTCCTTTGATGAATCTAACATCCAGTGAGGGTTGAAGACTCCTGGTCAAGGTCATCTTTCTGGACACCGTGGGTGTCATCCTGTCCACAGGAGAGGGCTTGAAGTCCTCACCCCCTTGGCCTGTGTCTGCATCGGCATTCGGAAACCTCCCAGCCCTCTGTTTGCAGGATAATGAGGCTAATGACCAGTCAAGTCCTAATGAGGATTGATTCGTTTATTAAGCAGCAATTATGTGCCAGGTGCTTCCCACTCCCAGAGCCTAGGAGGCTCAAGGGCAAGCGGGATATGGCCTGCAGAAGGGGGCTGAGCAAAGAGGAGCCAAAGGGCAGCTGCATTTCAGGGGATCTTCAGAGTAGACTTGGGGTTCAAGCCCAGGGTATGTTCTGGGAATGGAGCAGCAGGTTCAATAAATACTCACCAATGAATGAAGCACACAAGAGCCTCCACCAGACATGTGTGTGAGAGAGCCAGCAAGGTCCTCAGGAGAGCTGGTGCTGGAGGGAAGGTGGGGTGGAGAGAGGGCAGCCTACCTGGGAAAGAAACTCAACCGAAAGTAGAATGTGGGGAGGGGCTACAGAGTTCAGCAGGCTCTCAGGGGAGTCCCACCCCCAAAGGAGAATTGGGATGCATATGGATGAGGTTGGGCTGAGCCTTCCCAGGATGGGGGGTGCTCTCAGAAGGGACTGAGGGCCTAAGCACCCACTGTCACCTGCTGAATCACTGCAGTGCACCCCCAGATGATCCCCACATGGAGAAGAAAGTTCTGATGATCAGTAACTAAAGAATTATCTTATCCTCCACCCTGAGCTCAGGGTCAGTATAAACCAGGATGCACCAGGGAAGCAAAAGCAGACATCTGGTAAACCTCTGGGTCCTCTGTCTTCAAAATCAGGCCCTCAAGTTCACTAGCTCTGGAAAACACAGGACTTGGCATCCTGGAAGCAAATTGACAACATTCTTGGCTCCAGGGTAAGACAGCATGGCAGAGGGACATGGTGGGGAAACTGCTTTTACTGGGCAGCTGTGGAGCAGAGAGAGAGAAGGCAAGGGATAAAGCCTTCCAAGTCATGCCCTCAGTGACCTGCGACCCGTCTACACACCAGACCCCGGTTCCTAACAGCAAGTCAGCAAGAACCCCCGTTGTCCAATCATCTTCCAAGACCACCACCCTCCCAAGTGCATGAGGACTGTGAGGAACAAACTCCAGCCTAACCATAATGGATGGGACGGGATGGGTGACTGGGATAGGAAAGCGTCTTAGTCTGTTTTCTGTTGCTGTAACCAAATACCTTAGACTCAGTGATTTATAAATATAGCTTTATTCACCTCATGGTTCTAAAGGCTTGGAAGTTCAAGATGGTACTCACAGGTCTCCAATACACAGAGTCAAGGGCACACCTAGTGTGTTGGCCAGGAAGTTATCATGGCTGATAAATGCCAGGTGGGGAGGGGCCAGTCGCTACTGGCTATTTTCACTGAGATGGCTCTGTCTGTTGGAAACATCTTTATCAAGGCGTTTTCCTCATGACCCAGCCCTGCCTCCTAAAGTTCATGTATCCTGCAGCCCCTGGGCCTAAAGGAGCACCCAGCCCAGCCCAGTTCACCCACTGTGGAGAGAAACTGGACGACTGGCAGTGGCATCTTTTCAGCACCTGGCTTGCACCTGCCTCTCTGGTCTCATTCATTCATTTGTTTATTCAATACCAGGCACAGATAGAAAACCCCATCCTGGATCCCAGACAGTACTGTCCCTTATCAGTCCACAATTCAGCAGGGGAAACAGATGCCAAACAATGCTACAAATAGCCTTATCATCTTAATTACATAAAGTTCCGGGAATGAAAATTAGGAGCCCTGTGAGCTGCATACTGACTAGACTCATTTCAATTCAGCATTTGAGGGGCCAGGGATTTAGCTCTGTGGCACTGTGTCTGCTACACGAGTACAAGGAGTGCAAGGTCCTGAGTTCTCTCCCTGGTACTGCAAAAAAAAAAAAAATAAACACATTCAGCAAGATGAGTAATTCTCACCTCTCTGTTACCTCAGGACCTTTGTACATGCTGTTCACTCTCCCTAGAAGTTGCTATGCACTCTGTCTGCTCCTCCTCTCCTGACTCACCTCTCCGGATCCTGCCATCACGTCTCTCAGGAAGCTCCGTGACTTCTGCCCCTGCTGTGGGCCTGGGGTTCCCCTTCTGTTCCACTCTGTACCCTTCTTTAGCCCTAAGGAGGCACATACTCTACCGGATGCTGGCTCCATTTTGCATTTCCGTCTGCTGCCCTAGAGTGGAAATCTCACTGTGGTATCACTGAGTTTCAACACCTGAGCCACATCGTCTTCTCCTGTGTTTAGTCCCAGTCACTGATTGACAGACCCCAGAGTCTAATCCAGTCCTTATAAAAATAAATGTTTCTCCACTTTTTTTTAAATGACATTCTAAGTCCTTCGTGATGAGACAGAGAAATCCAGAGGAGCTCAGGTCATCTTTTCACTTACGCTTGCAGCGTTCAGAGGCCCCAGGGAACCGCTTCCTTGCAGGTAGCAGAAGCACAAAGACTACCTGATGCACTGCAGCAGGAAGAAAGCAATGGCGCCAAATCCCCCCTTCAGCTCTCATCTCCGCAGGGGCCGCCATCTTGGAAGAACTATGGGTCAAATGAGGTCATTGGAACATGGCCATGATTGGTTCCTGTATGGTACACAGAATAATGCCTCCCCCACCCCAGAGCTCCACATCCCAGGTCCCAGCACATGGAACCTTGCATGCCAATGGCCCCTGGCACTGGGATCACATTAAGGACTGTGGAGTGGGGTGATTGTTCCGGATTGGTCTCTCCAGCCCAGTGAGAGCACAGGAAAGAGGCAACAGAGTGCAAGTCAGAGGAAGGGCAGGGGAGCAGAAGTCAAAAAGAGGCAGGGAGATTGCTCTGAAGAAGGAAGAGAGGCTGCCAGCCAGGGAACGCAGTGGCTTCTAGAAACCAGGTAAGGATCCAGGTCTCCCCTCATGCTGTGGAAGGATCACAATTCCTCTAACGTGTTAATCCTGCTTCTGAAAGGTCCACTGGGGGCTTCTACCTTCAGAGCTGCCATCCTTTGTGTTCTTTTAAGCCAATCATTTTGTGACCATGTATTATAGCAGTAAAAGAGATGAACTCACCCTTCCACCTTGCAGCCCTAATCTGCTGAATGCTGGGATTTGGGTGGGATCAGATTTCAGGGCAGATCTGGAATTCTCCAGTGTAGTGATTGTTCCCATAGGACCATTCTGGAAGGATTTCAAGCGTAGGCTCTCCAGCTTTGGATAAATATTTTAACGATTCTCTCTTTCCTTTCACATGAAAGCACAGAGGAATTCATGGAGATACGTCCTTCCTGTGCCCCTCAGCAGTCCCTTATCCTTAGAGGAGCAAGGAAGGGACAGAGAGTGACCATTCCTGGGATGTCCAGCTTGGGTGGGGAGAGATGTTAAAGGACAGCAGCCCTTGGCTGGCTGCAATGCTGTCTCTCCTTTCTTTTTGCAGGATGGCGCTCTGGCATGGGCTTGTGGGCACACAGGGCATAGAGCTGAGTCCTGCCTGCTCCTTCCCCCCACCTGCCTCACACACCCCAGCAAGCTACATTTGCTGGACAAATAGATGGATTGGTGGCTGGATCACCTAATGAGTGAATTAATGGGCCAGACGCAATCACCTTCTGCTCCCATCTGTGAGCGGCCCAGACATTCCAGCATTCAATAGCTCCAGCATCGGCCCCACAGGGAAAAAAACACACACACACACACACACACACAGAAAACAAAAAACAACCTCCAGGGCTCTGAACCATCAGCCACTTTTCAAAGAAAGTCAAGACTCTGTCACATCTTTTTTCTTCTCTCCCAAAATTAAAATGTGCCTCCAGTATAACTTTTTATCAAAAATAGAAGCATTTTATCTATCTTTATTGCAGAACAGAGATTACATGGAGACATTCAATTTGGAGTCAATTTAAATTTCAATTGTCTGTGAAATCTAAATCAATAGGGTATAGTTCAATGACGCTTTAATAAAACAGGACATAACAGAGAAATCATTAGGAATTACATATGATAAGAGATTGGAGCTGAGCCTCCATAATGGTGGAGGGCGCATTAGAAAATTACCCCCAAGCATTGACAAGGAAACCAACAGCTTCTTTCCCCACCCCCATGAGACACTGAGAACAGTTAATTGTGCTGTGAGCCCTGGTATCCATCTCTGTCAGCCCTGTGATTGGGGGACAATTTACAGTGAATGACAAAAGCAAGGAATTTGTGTCGCCCAGAATACGCATAACATGCATCTCGGGTCCTGTGCCTGGCATATGTATTCCAACCTCTCCAGTCCCACCCCTCTCACTCCTCACCCCACCGCTGGTCTCCATCATAAGAGTTCACCCTCCAGGCACCCTAGGAGGGGAGATTAGGCCAAGGGGAAAGGGAGAACCCCAGACAATGCAAAAATGCCCAGGCGTAAGAGAAAGAATATGGGCATGATCCTAAGCTTCCCTCCTTATCATGAGCAACTGCTTCACATGAGTTCCTTCTTCTGCAAAGCAGGCACTAAGTGTCCACCTCGCAGGCCAGTGCACAGTGCCAATAACAATTATTGGGGAATCTTCCTGGCAGCAAACCTCAGGGCAGGGACCAGGAGGAAAAAGATGAGCTACCCCCTCTTAGGCACCAAACTTCAGAGGCTACTGAAAAGCACTATATTCTGATAATATTTCAATGCAGAGGCCGGAGATTTAGCTCAGTGGTTCCGGCGCCTGCCTTATAAGTGCAAGGTCCTGAGTACGATCCCCGGTAGCCACACACAATGCTGGACGTGGTGACTCACGCCCTCCAGCAATCAATACCACATACCACAGTGCCGGGCGTGGTGGCTCACGCCTGTAATCCCAGCACTCAGGAGGCATAGACAGGAGGATTGCTGAGTTTGAGGCTTGCCTGGGCTACATAGTGAGCTCAGGGCCAGCCTGAACTACAAAGTGAGACCCTGTCTAAAAAAAAAAAAAAAAAAAAGAACTCTCAATGCAGTATTTCAAAAAAATCCAAAGTAACACTAAAGGAGTCATCACAAACAAAATCTTAACATTTTGCATAAAGATAAGTTCAGTAAACTGGACCACATTATACTGATATCTAAGGCCAAACTTGTCAGCCTTGTCTTTATTAAATTTGTTTTTTCAGTGAATGTTTTACATTTATTTTGATTTCCTAAAACAGTGCATGAAGATATTGATATAGCAGAAATACATGCTTCTTTCCATAAGATGTTCCGTCCCAGAAATGTAGACAGGCTTGCAAAGTGTTCCTGCTTAATATACCAAAATTTTCCTTAACTGTTTATGCTCCATTATGAACCTGTTCAACTTATCAAAAGTGTTCTGTTCAAAGAGTGTAACAGTTAGTATCTGATGTTTCTACCTAAGGTTTTGCTTCTAGTTATGTCTCCACCCTAAAAGGTTTCTCTCAGCTTCCTTGCCCCAACTGTATGTAGACTGACTCTCACTACAGACCTGTGCTGGGAGTGGGAGTGGCCAATAAGGGATTTTCTGCATCTCAGAGTAACTTTTGGAATCTTGAGGCTCCAGATTGTAGCATTTGGCTGTAACACTGAGCTGTTCGCTCTACCACAACAATATTGCTACCTGAAGTTTTCTGTGGTCCCACTCCCTTAAATTTCGCCTCCCTCCTAGATGGAGCCGTGTGAACCAGTGTACTAAGTATGCTTAGTCCTGGGGGCACTGAGGACACTGGACAGACCCAGGCAGCTTCCTTGGAGAGATCTTGGTTTAGGGACAAGGCAGACAGAAGCAAGTGAATGGTAATAACTAGGGTAACGGTAGCGGAGGAACATGGTGTTGGAAAGAGAAAAGACCTGGATAAAAGGTCTAGTCTCCAAGCTCAAAAGCCACGATGGCCTGTTTTAGATGCTGTGTTGCTTACTTCTCATTCTTGGGATGAAGTATGCAACACCTGCCAGTTGAAGGTGGAGAAGCTAACTTTGGCACAGTTTGTAGAGGTTCCGGGCCAGCGTCCCCCAGCTCCAAGGCAGGGTGTGGGCACAGAGGGGTGCTCAGGCATGAGGACAGGAAGCAGAGCCAGACGGAGGCAGGAGTGGACAGAGACACTGCCTTCCAGGCCAACTGCCAGTCACCCACCTCCTCTGACCACGGTGCACCGATCACTGACAGCTGTCACCTTTCAGTCCCTCCCACCCTGAGCACAGGAGGCCTGGAGTGCATCCCATTCTAAATCAAAACAGATGTCAACTTGACCAGATGAGGGAACACCTAGAAATGTGGGGAATCAGAGAGATGCCCAGGGTGGCTGGCAGGACAGTGGGTGGGGCAGGTGGGGAGACCTGTCTCCAGGTGGGCAGGACACCAGCTCATCCTGGGCTTGGAAAGAACCGTATAGAAGGTGCGTCTCTCTTTTGCATTCCCACCAACCCCTCGTAGCTGAGACACACTTGTCTCCTGCCTCAGAAACCACAGCTCCAGGCTCCATAGCCTTTGGGTTTCAGGACTTAACTCTAGCAGCCCCTGCCGGGATTCTTGCTTCCAGCCTCAACCTGAGAGCTGCACCATGAGCTTCACTGGTCCTGAGTGAGTACTCGGATGGAGTCAGGTGGCCACCACATCCTAGGGTCTCCAGCCACAGAGGATGTGTTGGTGCCTATCTGATGCACAGTCAGGTAAGCCAATTCCCTAACAAATCCCATCTCAGGTATCCACATCTGTATCCTGTTGGTCCTATCGCTGTAGGAAATGCTGACCCAGAAGCCTTTTTCATTCTCATCCTTGGAACCATGTGATACATTGAAGGATTAACTCAGTATAAACCCGGAGGTTTAAACAGGAAGTGTGGGAGAAGCAGTGAGCCCCGGAGACCAACTTCTCGAGCAACAGTATTTGTTCACGGCAAGCCTAAGGCCCCAGTGTTGCCACAGGACTACACGCTTTCACATGGACCTCCGGAGAGGCTGGAGACCAAGTCACCAAGGCCAGCCCTGTGGGCCCCCACACCTGTGCAGCTGAGCACCCATAAAAACCCAGCACTGAGGCTCACAGAGCTTTCTGGGAGAATTAGGTACATCTGTAAGGTTCCGCCAGCACAGGACAGCTGGAAATCTGCTTCTGGTCTGTTCTGGCCACAGCCCAATGTACCTCTTTCCTTTGCTGATTTTCAGCTTTTTCCTTTCCCTGTAATAAGCCACAGCCATGGGTCCAGCAGCTCTTCTGGGTTCTACGGGTCCTTCTAGTAAGGGATCCTGGGCCATCTTGGTCTCAGGGATACCAACACCCCAACCCTCACGACCAGTTCCCAGCTGTGTTTGTTGTGTGACATCGTGACCATGTGCAGGACTTGAGCTGTCCAACACGGTCACCACAGCCATGGTGGGTGCTGAAGCCTAGATCATTTTAAACGAAATCTACAGCAGAAAGGGAACCTGCTAAGTACAGAGGGACTGTGCAGGAGGCCTGCTTCCTAACCATGCACTCTCCAGGAGCTGTTCCACTCCTGGGAGCCCTGCTTTCACCACTCAGGTGGAGACCCAGGGCCTCCATACCTCCTACTTGGCTTCACCCCTAACCAGTTCCAGCAGTTCAGCATCACCACATCATGGGGCCCAAGCCTTGTCAGGCTCCAGTACTCCCCCAAAAAAGCATCTCTTTGTAAGTTACCAGCCTCAGTTATTCTATTATAGTAGCACAAGATGGACTAGGAACGTGAGTCATATTGCTATAAACATTTGTACACAGCCATCAGTGTGTGTGTGTGTGTGTGTGTGTATGTTAACCAGGGACTGAACTCAGGGCCTTCACAGAGCTACATCTCTGCTGGAGCCAGCCGGTCAAAACAGCGGGTTTGCGAAGTCAAGGGATGTGGCTGAGAAAAGAAAGAGGACAGAATAATGGGATCAGGAGGACCTCTCAGTCAATACGGAGCAGGCCCCGAGTTTATTCACAGTGCTATATTTACACAGATTTCAAGGACATTAGTGACATCAGAAGCAGCTAACAATTGTCTACAGTCACAGTTTGAGACTTGGAAGCAGAGAACTGCAGAGTCAGTAAAAAAGAAAAATAAAATAGTGTTTTAATTCTTACACCTAGTCTACAACTAGTTCTTTCTTTCTGAGATGTAACTTCCCTATCATCTACTGTCTGAAGGCCACTTTTCTTGTGCCAATTCCAGTCTATTGGATAAGCTGTGTAGAGACAAGAATAACTTTATTCTCAGCACATCACAAAGGAGTTTGTTGGTCAACCCAATCGCTAAGGAAAGAACAGCAAATTCTTAAATGAGGAGCAGACGGAGAACAACCCTGGGCCAGAGATTGTTTACCTCTTATTGCCACTGATCCGGCACCCAAGGCAGCAACTAGACAGATCCCATTATTCAGGATGAGGTTGCAGTTCTCTTGGGAGCTGGGCAGCACCGTTCATAGTGCAGATCTCCTAACTGCTAGTTAGGGCAGCACCCAGTGCAGATCTCCAGGCCTCACAGTGACAATTCCCAGGTCACTTTCCACACATCTCCAGACTTTTGTTTTGTTTTGCTTTGTTTTGTTTTGATACAGGGTCTTCCTAAACCACTAAATTAGCCAGGCTGTGATCACACTTTTGATCCTCCTGTCTCAGTCTCCCAGAATGCTATAGGCATGTGCCCCCACAACCAGCTACCAACTGTTTTGAATATATCTCTAAGAGTGGAACTGTTATATCACATTGTAACTCTAGGTTAAACTTTCTGAGGAATCGATTGCTGTCATATCGTGAAGTAAGCATTGAGATTTCTATTTCATCTACAATGTTAACCTTTATCCTGTGGTCACCCCTTCTTGAGATTCTTGGCTTTCTTCAAAGAGTGTGTCAGTCAGCTGTTGCTGAGTAACAAAGTATTCCAAACTTCATAGATCATGACAACTATCATCTGTTATTGCTCACACTTCCATAAGTTGGTTCAAAGCTAGCATATGAAGGCTGAGTGATGCACTGATGGCACAGGAGGAGGCCCAGCTGGACACATCTCTCAGCCTCCTCTAGGGACCAGCAGCTGACCTGAGGATCCCCTTTCCAGGCAGATGTGCAAAAGTGTGGAAGGTATCTTTAGCAACAGGTATGAAGCCGCTTCCTCCACATATTATCAACTGAAATAAGTCCCAAGGCCAGTCCCAAAGTCAAAGGGCAGGAAAGTGCACTCTGGGGAGGGCATAATATCATACAGGAATTCATGAAGAAAGAAGGCCATGAAAACAGAGGTCAAGAATGTGACCTATGAAAAAAAAAAAAAAAGAATGTGACCTATGACAGATACATTTATATTCTCCTGAGATAAACATTTGTAGTGGCGAGGGCCAGAGTCCTCCTGCACGCCCTTGTCTCTGTGATTTTTCTCTGTTTTCCAAAGACACAGCACCAGGTCTCAGCCCCTGTTGTGCTTGTGTCTGGAAAAGACCTCAGGATCAGCTAGCACATAGAACGAGGCCCTCCAGGCACCAGGAGGCAATGATGTGGGCATGAATAATGGCAAGACCAAGGAGGAAGGAACAGTCAGTGCCACCAGGGGTGCAGTGGGCCTCAGGAGAGGGTTTCCAAAGTAGTTCCTGATCCATGGACTTCTGGGGGGCAAACCCCATCCAGAACCCAGGGACAAGCCACACACCATAGAGCAGGAACAGTCCCTGAGCCCTCCCTGGGCTCTGTGCTCTAGCCTCTGCTGGAGGTCCAGGCTGTCACCCCAGTCCCCCCCTCACAGTCTGGAGCCAGTGCTCCCGCTGGTCCAATGGCACAAGAGGAAGCTGAGGCCACTCCTACCTCTACAGGAGCCAAGAATCACATTGCTTTGAGTGGAAGAGCTGGGCTGAACCCTCAGCTCCGCGGCTTCAGAGCCAACAGTGAACTCTCCATTGCTGGAATGTGAATAATCACAAAACAAGAAGGGAGGGAGGGACTTCAAGTATTTAGGAAGAGGGAGACTCCAAGATCAGTGTCCCCTGGAAGTTCTCCCTCTTTAGCAAGCTTTCCCAACATATACACACTACTGAGATTGTGGACAGGACAACTTGGTGTGGGGGTAGGGGTTGTGCTGGGCATCCCAGGATGGGGAGCAGTGGCCCCAGCCTCTCCCCATCTGTGCCACCTGCACCTCCTCAGTTTTGGCCACCAAACTGTCTCTGAATACTGCCATCATCCTCTGGGAAGAAGGGGACATCCTCCCCACTTAGAACCAGAGGCTGACTCACAATGGAGAAGACCAGGCTAAAAACTTCAACAAAGTCTTACACTTGCGTTCCTTTCGAGGAGACAGCTGTGGGCCATAGCAGCCCTTACCTCCCGGCGGAGGTGCTGTCTGCTCCTGTCAGAGCCCAAAGGTACCTGGGCAGAACCACCCGCTCGTTAAAGACCTAAAGCTGCTACAGCTTATGTTAACCTTGATTTAAAATTTAAGAATCTGGGGCTGGAGCGGAGCTCAGTGGTAGGACATTTGCCTAACATGTGAGGCCCAGGATGGGGGGTGGGTAGAGCCTCCCAGATCCTCCGTGTCAGAGCACTCTCGACTGGAACGAGGACAGAGCACCAGCTGGGGTCAGTGTGGCTCACAGGAAGGCTCTGAAATGACACAAGAGCCTCAGAAGAGTCTCACTTGTATCCCAGGTTACAAGTTCACCTTGCATGACTCAACACCAGGCACAGCATCTGAACTGTCATTGTTAGAATCACTTCTGTACAAAGCAAGGCAGGAACTATCAGAGGCACACAGGGCATGGCAAATTCCCTGGAAGCCATGACTCATTCAGGTTAAGGAGAAGAGGACTGACATTTTTGAGCACCTACTATGTGCTTTCCACTGAGGGCACTCAGGAAATGTCACTTTAACATTACATAGACTGTACCACTAATTCATCACAACAGAACAATATAGTGGGCATTGCTAGCTTCATGGTTACAAATGGGACAACCAGGGCTCAGAGAGGTTATTGACTCGTCCAAGGTCCCACAGCTGTTGTTGAGGACGGAGCTATCAAGTCTCAAACCTGTCTACTCTCCATCACACTGCCGGCACTAAGACACTAGATCGATCTACTTGAAGGACAGAAGAGCAAAAACCCACAGGGGTACAGAGAAAGTGGGGATATTTGAGAAGCCACCGCAATCTGGGGAAGACCGTGATATCCCTGCCTGGGTCTTCCCGTGGCATGAGTTCACTGTGTGACTTTCCCGGTCTCTTTTTTTTTTTTTTTTGCTTTTGAGACAGGGTCTTGCTTTGTAGTTCAGGCTGGCCCTGAGCTCACTATGGTGCCCAGGCAAGCCACCGCGAACTCGGCAATCCTCCTGTCTCTGCCTCCTGAGTGCTGGGATTACAGGCGTGAGCCACCACATCCAGCATTGTGGTATGCGGTGTTGATTGTTGGGCGTGTCTCCACACCCAGCATTCTATGTAGTTACCGGGGATCGATTTCAGGACCTTGCGCTTGCGAGGCAGGCGTTGGAACCACTGAGCTAACCCTCCGGCCCTCCCGGTCTCTTTTTAGTTGTAGACAGGAGCTGGATTTAACACGACTTACGTTCCTGCCAGCCCCGGAATTCTGGCACCAGAAAAGTCCTGGTGGAATTCAAGATGAATTTATCAAGATCTTCTGTGTCCAGTGGGCCAGTTTTGACATGACTGAACACAGTCAGCCATGGTGGACTGACACCCTGGAAGCCAAAATCCAAGGATACAAAAGTGCCTGGTATAAAATGGCTTCGTATTTGTATAGAAGAACCTAAGCACATCCTCCTGGGTAATTCAACCCCTCTCTAGGTTCCTGCCACACCTAAGGCAATGTCATTGCTGTCTGGACAGACATTATACTGGGTTGGTTAGGGAATCATGACAGGGAACGGTCTGCTCATGTTCCGAACAGATGTGATTTTTCCAAATATTTTCAATCTATTAAAATATTTCCCAAATATTTTGGTTGAACCTGCAGAGATGGAGGCATTTTCAAAGGCAAAGAAACTAAGGACATGGCTGAGTGGAAGAGGGTCTGCCTAGCACGTGTGAGGCACAATGACCGGATGAATGAATGGGCAAAGAAGGCCTCCGCAGTACGTGCAAAGGAAGCAGCTCCCCCGCCTGTCCTCACCTGCTGTCTTCTCGGGGCACAGAGTGGGTGGGTCTCTTCCGACTGGAGACACAGACAGGACAGAACCACACCCTCTCGAGTGTGCGGACCAGCTACCACCAGGCTCTCGTATCAGTTATTTGCTCCCAGGCATCACCAGAGCTAAGGTGGATCCACAGGGCCCTCTGGCATCCTTGCCCGGCTTTCCCAGGCTGCTGAAAGCAGCGTCTCATCTTTAATCAGATCAGTTCTTGCTCAGGATTCCCTTAAAAATCTAATTATTTATTCTTGTCTCCTCGCCCTTTGGTACTTTAGGAGATGGGCTGATATTTCTAAGGAATTAAAATACCTCTGCCGGACCAGGGATTTAGCTGAGTGATACCACCCTGACCTTGCAAGCACAGGATCTGAGTTCGATCCCTGATCGAACCGCCAAAAAAAACAAAAACAAAAAAAATAATAAAACATCCCCACAGCCCAATCTCACTTGAACGTACATTACTGCCCCTCATACACTTGTACTCAAAAACCTCCTCAGGACCCAATCCTGATCGCTGTCCCTCCGATGTCTCTTCTTCCAAGAGAGCGTCATCAAAAGGTGGCTTGGGGAAAATGCCCCTGTGGAAGCTGTGGGCAGGAGAGCCGCCAAAAGGCATCTTTTACAAGCGGAGCTCTGCTTCGCTTCGGACGCATAATATCCGAGCAGGGGCAGATCAATGGGAGAAGGTTACGGGAAGAGGAATTCGATGACCTGAACTTTAACCTGCAGTAGAGGTGACAAGGGAAGGTGACAAGCCAGGGAAGGAGGCATTCCCAGGGCAGGCAGCTCAGGTGTGCGGGCAGGACCGCATGGTGACATGGTGCTACAGTGAGGAAGCGGACGGCCAGGGGAGTCGTAAGAATCGAGCAGTCGCTGTTAGGAGAGGCCCGGATAGGCCGGTTGCTGGAGTTCACAACGGACACAGTAGGCGGGCAGTGGAGTGATATATAACAGGCTGGGCCTCGTGACCCAGGAACTGTTTCTTCAAATCCACCTCACTTAACAGTTTGGTCAGAATTCCCACGGCGATGCCCCCAGCTCTTGCTAAAAACCCCTTGATGGTCTAATTATTCATTCCGCACAGTGGCGAGCCAGTTGGTCCCTGTCTCACACGTTTTCCACCTGGTTCTGTACTGTTCACGGTGACCTTGCCCTTTGAACACCCCCAGCACCGTGCCCAGGTGCTGCCTGGCATTCCCAAGCAGAGAAGGCTGTGTGTGATGTGCTTCCCAGGGAACATCCAGCGCCCACCAGGTCGCCTCTGCTCAAGCGGGGGTCAAGGCTGTGGGCCGCGGGGTCAGCTCTGCTGAACTAGCGTAAACATCAGCTGAGGTGTCTTCCAGCGGAAACACACATCAGAGTCACACATGAGCAAACTGCTGTGGCCAGAGGCTCGCAGGAACCCAGTCCTCGGGGCCCCAGGAACGGTCCCGTCTCCACCCCACATCTACAGCTTCTTCATGGAGGAGGAGAAAGAACCACACCGCATTTCAGAACTACGAGGAGACCACAAGACTAGCAAGAGAAGCTAATGGCCGTCTCCTGGGGGGGCCAGTCTCTGGGTTCAGATCAAAGCCCTTCTCCAGTCCCTCCAGGCCCCCCGGTAACAGACTCAGCCCTTCTGAGCCACAGTCTACCCTCTGTATCTCTGTCACAGGACGCCTAGAAGAATGTAAATGTGTTCATATGTGTCCAGTCTTCAGAGTAGTATCTGACAGAAAAGGAATATTATTCACATGTGTCATACCTGTTAATAAATAAGTGGCAGAAGGGAGAGAGAAAAACCTCCTTTGACAGATGGGGAAACTGAGTCAGGGCCCCACCTGAATGATGGGCAGAGCTCACTCTCATCCTGACCTGTCCGGCTGCAGAACTGGAGAGGAATCTGGCACCAGGGAACCCAGCTATGAGCTGCCTGCAGTGACCCCACACAGGAGAGACATGAAGTATTGGCAGAGGAAAGCACCAGCCTCTGCCCGCCGTGCTGAGCTGTCGCGATGTAACCCAGGGACCCACCGGGACCTTGCTGTGGAAGCCAAGGCCCGATGACGGTGGAGTGCTCCCGGAGATGCACTTCAAGCCTTCGCCGTGTGAGAGTTACTGGGCATTTCTAGGCAGGCCATGCGGCGGAGGAACAAGAAATACTACCACACCCAGGCAGAAACCTAATGAGAAGCCAGCACAGCCAGACAGAAGCTTCACAAGAAATACTGACCCAGCTCGGAAGAGAAGCGCGCGGCCCTGGGCAGGGCAGGCAGCCCGCCGTCTCCCCCCTGGCTGCATCGATCGGTGGGTCGCAGCAGGGAAGTCTGGCAACCACAGGGAAGTAGATAAACAGGAAGATATACAGCAGGAGGGGCCCAGGCTGATGAAAGGGGACAGAAAGGCAGCTTAAATCATGGGGCAAGTGCTCGGGAGAGGGAGATAACAGGATTTGTGTTCATGGTGGACTTGGAGAATCAACTGAGGGCTGAGCTGCGAAGACGTGGAGGATTTGGGGAGGAGGAAGAGCAAGTGGCTGGGGAGGGGAACCGTCCTCCCAGAGACTAATGCTCTCCGGCCGGGGTCCGCCATGGCCATGAGCCAGGGGCAGGGCCTGCACCGCCCCATCTCTCCTGGCCCATGTGCATGTGGCCCGGTTGCATTTTACCCCTTCCCTGTGTTCCCGAGCCTGCCAAACGCTTCTGTAAGGAATAGCCACACCTGTCTCCCCCACAGGGAGCCCCTGGGATGAGCTCAAACCATGTCAGGATCGACAGCAGCAAATGTCTCTCCTGCAGCCTCTGTGCCTCTGACGGTGCTCACAGCTTGGTGGGTCTCATTCCAGCCAAGCACAGAGGTGCTAGGATTGTTCCCATTGCATTGATGAGGAAGCTGAGGCTCAGAGAGATTAAGCCAGGGGTCCTCACTCTGGGTTAGGGACCAAGATTGGTCCATAGCCTATTAAGAACCAGGCCTCGCAGCAGGAGGTGAGAGGCCGGCAGAAGTAAATTTCATCTGCATTTACATCAGCTCAGCCATTGAATTAAGCCTGAGCTCTGCCTCCCGTCAGACCAGTGAGGGGAGGACGTTAGATCCTCCTAAGAGTGCAAACCCCAGTGAACTGCCCGTGCCGCACCTCCGGGCCACGGGAAAATCATCTCCCATGAAACGGATCCCTGGAGCCAAAAAGGTTTGGGATCCCTGGGTTATCAAACTGCCACTGGACCACAGAGCGCGGCTGGAATTGGAGCCCAGGCTGGCCGGCTCCAGAGCCCACCTTCCTGACCTTGACTCCACTCCTGAGCCACATGGGGGACAGTGTCCTGGCCCCATCCGCTTCTGCCCTCCATGTCTGTTCCCTGCAGCAGACTTTCCGCGCCTCATGGCAATGTCCTTCTCGGGAACTACTCCGCTTTTCTGCCGTCTGGTCTTCTCTATAACGGCAGGCACAGCTCTGGTAGGACTGTCGGGAAGTGGGGGGAGGTCCCTGGAGGGGTGCTGTGCCAGGCACAGGATAGTTGAGGAGTGGATGCCCTCTTCCCCTGAGGGCATCCAGGTCAACTCTGCTGCTGTCCCAGAATGCCACAGACTGGGTAACTTGCTGTGGGCAGAAATACATGCGCTTGGGGCTCTGAAGGCTGAAAAGCCCCACAGAACGCGCTCCTGCCGCAGCACCATGTGGCAGAAGAGAACAAGAGAGAGGAGGAGGGGCTGGACTTCCACTGAGGAGGCCCTCATGCCCTCAATTCCCACTAGCCCCACCCCCACCTCTCATGAGTAGGGATGAAGTTTCTAACACCTCAGCTGCGGGGAAAGATGGACGCCACAGGGACAATCTGCAAGAACATTCTCCTCAGCTTCTCTGGGGGTTTCGTGGGGGCTTGAGCCCCGCGTCCCCCAGGAATAACCAGCTCCACCCAGCTCCATGTGCAGCCTGTATCCCACCCTCGCCCCTGAATCCTGTAGCTCCTCAGCAAACCTCCTTCATGGGAGCCCTCAGCTTGGGCTCTTTGAGAGAACCCGAGCCAAGGCAGAGCCCCTAACACAAGAAAACACGAAGAGGCACCAGCTGGATGAGGTCGGAGCTGGGAAGAGAGCATGAGAAGGAGGGGGCTTCTCTTAGTCCTCTCAATCTATCCCCCAACCTAAAAAGGTAGCATTTGGGCCAGCACCCTGTTCCCACTCCCGGAAGTCCCAGGGCAGATGCAGCTGTCTTTTTTGTTAACCTGACATTTTGCTGGTCACGCTGGGGACACACTGGGTTACAGGAGCCACACCATTCAGAAGGTGGCACTGACAATCAAGACAAAAAGCACCTCCATGGTCACAGGGTTGCTCAGACTCCCGAGGAGATCCTGGGCCATGGCTCACCCTGTTACCTTGATCTTATATAATCAACCTCTGATGGGCATCTTCCTGGGCAGGAACCTGGTATCCCCACTTCTCAGCTGGGACATGATGGAAGAGTCCACTCAGGGGTCAGTGGTGGGAATGAGTTCTCAGGAGAGTCGGGACAAACTCTTTGGGACACTGAACAGAGGTTCTGCACAGCCTGGGGAGCCCTCACCCTTATCAATACCCAAACCAGCTGTGTCTCAGAACCTCCAACTCAAAGTGGCATGGTGACTACAGATGGAGTCGAATGGATTGATGGGGAGGGTTCTTGGTCCCATACAGGCAGCTACCTGGGCACAGCTGTGCCCTTTGCCTCCCACCACTTTATCACAGACTTAGACTTAAGGTCCCCGCCATATGTGCATTCAGTTCATCCACTCCTGGGCTAAGACCTGCTACATGCTAACTAGAAAGTCAGTGCTGAGAGTGTAGCTATGAATCAGATGGGTCCCTGCTTTTGAAGAAGTCACGACCCTGCCAGATCTTCCCAATTAACTACAGCTCACTCGTCTGGTTTTGCAGATCTGAAGCATCCTTTGACTCTGCATTTCTACTCAGCATCTAGAAGGAAAGAGGGCTGGGCGTGGTGGCTCATGCCTGTAATCCCAGCACTCGGGAGGCAGAGACAGGAGGATTGCTGAGTTCCAGGCTTGCCTGGGCTACATAGTGAGCTCAGGGCCAGCCTGAACCACAAAGCAAGACCCTGTCTCAAAAAAAAAAAAATAATAATAATAATAATAGAAGGAAAGAGGGACCACACATTGAGTCACAATGGTCCAGAGCATATAAATCCATGCTTTTAGGCAAACAGTATCACCCCATGAAACTGAGTTTCCCCTTCTCCTCAATGGTAATAGTAGTACCAAACAATAGCTATGGAAATCAAGCCAGTGAAAGGACATAAACTCAACAAATCTAGGTTCCGGGTCCAGCTGAGCCAGTTATCAATAGACTGACCCTGGACAAATCACCCACTGCTTTTACATCTCAGTCTTCTCATCTGGAGAACAGGTTTGACAGGGGCTTTCCCTTTTTTCTTCAAAACCATGTGGTGAAGACTCTAGTGCTCTTGTTCTCAGCTAAAAGCCTGAGAAATTCTGTCTCACCATTTCTCATTTTCTCCCCTAAGATCAGTATCCCAAAAAAAGATACTATAGATTTGACCATAGGTCGACAGGTGGAGCCAAAACAACTTGACTTTGTTTACTGCGTGACCAAAGGAAACGTACTTAGCCCATCTGTAAGCTAGTGAAGATACTAGAACCTCCTCCTTGGGTCACTGAGGATTTAAAGAACTGTATTAGTCAGCTTTTCTGTCACTAGGACAAAATACCCTACAACCACAACTAAAAGGAGGACAGGTTTTTTGGGGCTCATTGTTTTGGTGGATTCAGGCTATAGTCATCCAGCTTCACAGCTGAAATGGCTCAATGTGAAGACATGGTAGAGGAAAGCTGTTCACCGCATGGTGGCCAGGAAGCAGAAAAAGGAAGGAGAATCCAAGGAAGAAGCTATACCCTTCCAGGACGTGTCCTCAGTGGCCCACCGCTTCCTACCAGGCTCTATATCTGCATGAGATTTTAGGAAACATTTTAGGTCTATAATATTCTACCGCTGGTCCCTGAAAGACTCATATCCATCTCACTATGCAAAACTCATTTAGTCTCTCTCTCTCTCTCTCTCTCTCTCTCTCTCTCTCTCTCTCTGTCTCTCTCTGTCTCTCTCTCTCTGTCTCTCTCTCTCTCTCTCTATCTCTCTCTCTCTCTTTCTGTGTCACCAAATTCTTAACAGTTCCAACATTTCTGAAAGCTCTCTTGTAAAACTCAAGGCAAATGTAGCTCTGAGCTCTTACAAAAATCAAAAAGACGAATGGGGATATAGCTCAATGGCACTGCACCTGTCTGGCAAGCTCAGGGTCCTGATGTCAATACCCAGTAACAGAAAAAAAAATCAAAAAGAAAATTAAATATTTTCGACATACAGTGACACAGTAGACATTACCATTCCAAAAGGAAAGAAAAGAGGAAGAGAAGGGAACTGAACCAAACCAAGACCCCAAACCAGCAGGAGAAACATTAAATCCTCCATCTTTGTGTATAGCAGCTAGAGCAGGTTGTAGCAAAATGTTAACTCCGAAGGATTGGGCAGTCCCTTCTCTATAACCTTCCTAGTGGCAACTCTCATGGGCTTTCTCTTCTGCTGCTGGTAATCACTGCTGGCAGTTTTTCTTAGCAGAGAGTTCAGATTCCTGTTACCTCCAAATTTCTGAAGTCACCACTGCTCCTTTGGCTTCACTCTTATAGCTTCACACAGTACTCTCTCAAGGGCATATTGCCCAGCCTCCCAAGACTTCTTCAGAAATCTATGTTGAGGCCTCCATAATCTTTTTGTACTATGCATGCCTGAAAAGCCATATGGATGATGCCAAGGTCTGTTGCCAGCTTGAGCAATTACAGACTTCCTTGAAACATAGTTGGAGATGCTGCCAAGAACCTGGATAGCAAAACTCAAGGAATCACCCTCTTAGACACCCCTGAATGACATGAGGTCCCTGGACCTTTCTTTAAAAAAAAAAAAAAATCTTTCCTTTATATACCTTTGAGCTTATGAAAGGTGAGGTCTGGCCAATTCCTGAGATGGCCCCAAATTGCCTTTTCCATTGTCCTGATATTAAGCAAGTGATTTTTTTTAATAATGCTAATCTTTTTAGCAACGGACCAAGCTTTCCATGGCACTAACTTTTTGTCATTTCATTTTTGGTCACCAACAAAATTATTCATATTTTTGGTTCTGATTCTCACTGTAGATATAGCTAAAAATCACCAGTAGTACCCATGCCACAGCTTGAATGTTGGGCTACCTTGAAATTTCCTCTATCGGATCAGTTGGCCTATATAGCCTAACTTCAGTCTTCTACAAAGTCTCAGGAAATGGGCAAAAATAGATAAAATTTTTACCAGAGCATAACATGCATGACTTCTAGTCCAACTGCCAGTGAAGTCTTTATTCCGAACTGAATTCTCCCAACTGTGGCCTTTACTGTACACATTCCTATCGCTATTGTGGTCCTCTGACCTCTAATCAATATTGTTTAGTCTCTATTTATTCTGTTTATAGCATTTTAAGGCTTCTCTAGCTGGCATCTCTGAACCTTTCTAAACTCCTAATATAAATTGATTCAAAAGACATCTAAACCACATCATCAGGTATAGTCACAGCAACAAACCCACTTCTGGTACCAATTTTCTGTATTAGTAAACCTTTCTGTCACTGGGACAAAATACCTTCTAAAGGGAAGGTTTACTGTGGCTCACAGTTTCAGGGAGTTCAGTCCATGGTCAGCCAGCTTCAAGGCAGAAATAGCCTGGCAGAAAGAAACCTATTCAGCATATACAAGCCAGGAAGAAGAGAAATAAGAAAAGAAACAGGGATAAGAATTTACCTTCTCAGGGGCCGGAGATTTAGCTCAGTGGTTCTGGTGCCTGCCTCACAAGTGCAAGGTCCTGAGTTCGATCCTGATAACCACATAGAATACTGGGCGTGGTGACTCATGCCTACCAGCAATCAATACCACATCCCACAGTGCCAGGCGTGGTGGCTCACGCCTGTAATCCTAGCACTTAGGAGGCAGAGACAGGAGGATTGCTGAGTTCGAGGCTTGCCTGGGCTACATAGTGAGCTCAGGGCCAGCCTGAACTACAAAGCGAGACTCTGTCTCAAAAAAATTAAAAAAAAAAAAAGAATTTACCTTCTCAGGTCACACTTCCAGTGCCACCCCCATAGCCAAGCCCACCTCTAAACACAAAACTCTTGGAGGACATTTTATCTCTGAACCATAAAGACAAAAATTCAGAAAGTTTTAAGAAAAGGATTAAATAGAAAATGCTCAGTCAATTAAAACCATTGCTATTGCTGCTACAGCCAGTACAGGTGTGGTCAGTGCCCATCCATATCCCCTTGGCAACCACCAGCCAGTGTGCACTGAGCCCACAGCTTCCTAATAAAAGTACCGATAATTCCCCATTGTCTCTGGATGCCATATTTTTGTTTTGTTTTGTTTTGTTTGAGATAGGGTCTTGCTTTGTAGTTCAGGCTGGCTCTGAGCTCACTATGTAGCTCAGGCAAGCCTCGAACTCAGCAATCCTCCTGTCTCTGCCTCCTGAGTGCTAGGATTACAGGCGTGAGCCACCACGCCCGGCACTGTGGTATGTGGTATTGATTGCTGGTAGGCATGAGCAACCACGCCCAGCATTATATGTGGTTACCAGGATCAAACTCAGGACATTGCGCTTATGAGGCAGGAGCCGGAACCACTGAGCTAAATCTCCGGCCCTGGATGCCATGTTTGTTCAGCCCTCATATAGAGTAACCAGGAAGTGCTATAAGCTTTCATTGTCTGCCCTCCTATCTCTCAAACAATGGCTGATAACAGGTGTTAAATAAATGCTCCCCTGAATAAATATCAATTTTCAATGTTTCTCAGAGTTAACTAAAGGCCAACCTAATGTTTCTTTAGTCTCCCTGAAGGCACCAACCTCCTCCTCTTTCCAGGCGTGACAAACTCAGGGTGCTGGCCTTTGGCAGTGCATGCTGGCTACACCAGTGTCACTAGTTTAAGACCTCACTGGGGCTGCTTGGTACACATGAACCTCTCACCTGACCAACTGGCTTGAGACTCAGTGAAATGAGGAACTACAGCCCATACTACACAGATACTACATCCGTTGCATGAGAAGGTCAATCTTGAGGTTTGTAGGTTGAAGTCATTAAGGAATTTAGAAAGTTCTGGAACAATGAGTTCAAGAGTTATTTTAAAAATTTAGGAGGCTGAACCAGGAGAATTGCAAGTTCAAGCCCAACCTGGGCAACATAGCAAAATCTTCTTTCAAAATAAAAGATTTTTAAAAGGTTGAAGCGGTAGCTCAGTGCAAAGACCCTGGGTTCAGTCCCTGGTAACACACACACACACACACACAGAGGATTCTTTTATTTTAAAAAATGGAATCCTTTTTACCAACTCAGCCAAGGGAGAAATACAAATCGGATAAATAGGAATCATAATCTTGACCTTCACCTTGAAAGATACCTCATTCCTCCCCACTAGGCTGGTGAGACCTGGGGTAGCATTGCCAGATGAAATGCAAGAACCCAGTTTGATTGGAAGTTCAAATAAATAAGGAATATCACTCAATATGAGTGGTCTCCAGTATTTGGAAAATATTCATACTAGAAAATTTTTCATGTTTATTTGATATTCAGACATAACTGAACTTGTAACTATGTTTTCAAGTGCTAAATCCAGGAGACCCTGGCACCATTTGAAAACCTCTTTGCCCTCAGCTGTCTTTTGATGGACCTGGAGTTGCATTTACTGCAACCCAGATCTTTCCAGAAAATTTAGAAAGCTCACCCAGGAGAGGCGGGGCGATCACAGTGCCTGGTCTCAACAGAACAAGAATGGGACCAACAAGAACCCAGGTCCTCTGTGACATTCACCTGTCCCACTGGAGGTCACTCGACCCTTTTCTGAACACTTCCACCGCCCTGACCACAGCAGCTTTGGGAGGAGACATAGAAAGCTGATTATCCCAGAAACAGGAGTGTCCAAGGGCCCCTGATGAGCCAGCAAAGTGGTGAAGGATCTGTCTGCCTCTCAAAGTTCAGAGAATTTGCCTAGATAAGATGTGAACTTGGGAATAGATATAGGAGTGCACAGTCTCACTTTTCTGTGCCGTGTGGAGGCTTCTGTGTCTGTCACTGGCCTAGAAAGCGTGCTGTGAACAAAACCATCTGAGAAATTCTGAAGACTGTATAAATGTTGCTGCAACCTGAAAAAAATAACTTTCAAAGAGAATTAGGCCACCAGACCAATGACCTTCCTGGAAATGAGGCACCCAGTAACCCTGCCACCATGGCCACTGGCCTCCCCTTGAGAGAAATGTGTACAAGATAGGAGAGTCCATAAGACAAGGACCATTGGAACTTCCCTCTTTTCCTTCAAGGTTGATTAGGGGAAAAGAACTATGATTCTTAGATTCTGGTTTTTGCCAGTATCTTTCGCTCAGTTGTATCCAACCCAGGAGAGTTTATGGCATTTAGCTGGCGTCTGAATTCCCTCCCACAAGATTCTTATCTGTGTTTATTTTCAAAATCTTGACTCCTCTGAAGGGGGCTGTACAGGTTTTTAAATTTGATGAATCCGTACATCTTGGTGGCCCTTAATGACACAGGACAACCTTCGACTCCGCAGGTAAGAAGTCCTTGCACAGGGAAGGGACGCAGAGCGTCTCACTGTTGTCCCTTCCAAGGCTGGGCTGGAGATTCCCGTCTGCACCATCATTCTGTCTTCAGACACGACACATTCCTGGTATGGCTTCGCCACAGTGAAACACGGAGACCACGTCAGCCTTTCTGAACTTGTAGAGCCAGTGAAATGTGACGGACTGTGTGCGCTAACACCTCCCAGAGACCCCAAGGTGCCTTAGCCTATTAAAGGTACTGAAGGAGGGTCAGAAAGGGAAGGCCACCGAAAGCTCGGACTCAGGCTGCCTTTCGGCTTCCTAACCTCCTGAGCCAGCCGGGATCCTCGCACCGAGGGACCCCATGGAGATGTAAGTTGGAGCCTCCTCGGAAGGCAGCTTGGGAGTATCGGTCAGACTGCTACTCCACGTGCCCCTGAACTCGGTGACTCCGGGTCTGAAGCCACCCGTACGGGAGCACAGAGACCTTTGTGCAAGCCAAGCACACTGAGTTGCTCAGGGCGGCAAAGGCCGAAACGCAGTGCCCATCATCCGGGTCCCATCAAAGAGCGTGTGAGCTGAGAGATTCCACACAGCCGCTGAGAAAGGACAGCGGTGTGAGCAGACGCATGTGCGCACACAGCTCACAGCTCCGGCTGGTGTCTGGGAGGAGAAGACGGGCCTGAGAACTGTGGTTGCCCCAAACTCAGAAGAGTCTAGAGACGAAGATGAAAGAAATGTTCTTTCACCGGCTCCTCCTCTGGCCCCCGGAGTTTTGTACCTATGCGCATGTCACATAACAAACTGCAACCATGGCTTCCAAAAAGCTGAGACACATTTGATACCTCCATACACTGGAAAGCTACTGATAGGCAGTTGTTTAAAAAAGAAGGAAAAAGCCGGGCATAGTGGCTCAAAGCCTGTAATCCCAGCATTCAGGAGGAGGCAGAGGCAGGAGGATTGCTGAGTTTGAGGCTTGCCTGGGCCACATAGTAAGCTGAGGGCCAGCCTGAACTACAAAATGAGACCCTGTCTCAAAAAAAAAAAAAAAGAAAGAAAGAAAGAAATAGAATGAAGTTGCTTATGTACTAAAATAGAAATCTCTCCATGATATAAGAAAAAAAGCAAAATGTAGAAATGCAAAGAAAGTATTTTTGAGCTTAAAAACATATAAAATAAGATAATTTTTCATTATGTTTATATAAAACTGATACAGAAGGACTATGTAATAACTAAGAATTCTATTTATTGGAGGTGGCATAGAGAGAGATTTTTCACCATGCTCCTTCCAACATATATACCTGAGTCTCACGTATGTATATAATTAATATATTTTATCTTATATATGAACAATGAATATGTTATTCCTTCAAAATCACATCAATATGAATGAAAGGGATCTCTATGGTCTGTGTGTAAGAACTTCACATTTACTGTGGTACCTTGGTTCACGAACTCAATTCATCCAAGATTCTAGCCAGTTATGTTCATCCCTCCATGTGGAGTTCAAAAAAAAAAATTCTCACTTTGTAGTTCAGGCTGGCCCTGAGCTGACTATGTAGCCCAGGCAAGCCTCAAACTCAGCAATCCTCCTGCCTCTGCCTCCCGAGTGCTGGGACGATAGGCATGAGCCACCACTCCCAGCTGGAGTTCAAAATTTTGGCAAAGGCTTCTCTTTGCAAACTGAACTGTTTGCAGACAGGGGCATTTGTAAGCTGAGGTAGTACTGTGCTGTATATTGCTAAAGAAAATGAAGGAGTGGGCAGGGGATTCAGCTCAGTGCTTCTGGTATCTGCCCTGCAAGTGCAAGGTGCAGTTTCATCTCCAATAACCACATACCACGGTGCTGGGCATGGTGACTGAGTTCGAGGCTTGCCTGGGCACCATAGTGAGCTCAGGGCCAGCCTGAACTACAAAGTGAGACTCTGCCTCAAAAAAAATAAATAAAGGGAGGAAAAAGGAAAACGAAGTGGTGTGGATAACATCATTTCTGTACCAATACATGGATCTGTGTATATATGCTCACATTTACCCACATAAGCACATAACATGTATATACATGGACACACCCACACATATTCAAAAGCACACACTTTTCCTGGAACAGTCCAAGACAAATTCCTGATAATGACTTCCCTGCCAAAGTGACAGAGAGACGAAGGGAATTGTCCACTCCAAGAAAACACTCGGATGTGTACCCTGTACATAAAATATTTCTTAAATGTTTTCATCATCTGGAAATCCTGGTCCCAGTAGCAAGATATTTTTTAGAAAAATTTACAAACAACGTATTTCCCCTAGGAGGATAGTTTTGGGTGATTTTTTTTTTTTTAGCATAGCTCCACTTTAGAATACTCTTCAGCTATTAAATACTTAGGAAAGCTAAACGTGCATTTGCCTACACTGACCTGAAGACATATTCACTCAGTACTACGTGCCAGGAAAATTTTCCAACTGAAACATGGTTAATCCAGTTTTTGCAGGACACCACCTGCATACCCATCTGCACACAGGCACCCATGCTGTGTCATGTAAGCACATATGTGAAGAACTGAAGCCCTGACCCTTGTGTACTAGCTGGGTGGCTTTGCATGTGGCCCAAAAAATTGCCAAGCCTGTTCTCATTTGTAAAACAGGTACAACTGCCTCCTGTTCTTGAATTAACTCATTTGATTCTTCTAACAACCTCAAACGCAGGGCCTACCCCATGGCAGGCTCTCTATAGTTTACTTTCTACTCTACCTACTGTTAATCTATCATTTTTCATGACACTGGTCCCATGTTTTATGTGTGTTACAGAGACTGAAGCTGGTAGTGTTCCAACCAGACACTGGCTCCCTCCGAATAATGACATTTGAGCAGGGCTGGAAGAACCACCACTTTCTGTGTTATTGGAACGTTCTGTACAGAAAGCATGCTTTTTATAATTAAGAGAAAGGAACAATAAGCAAAAATAAACTGGGAAAGGGCAAATGCTGTCTGAGCCACACTGGCAGATCAGGGGGCTGGTATAGCCCGAACAGTCTCAGGTCTCATACCATAAAGCAGGAAGATGGGGCCCAACCAGTGACAGGCACATTCTGCAGCTAAATCCGTCCACCTTCCTCTTCCTGCCAGACAGGTTCCTGAAGGTAGAAATTACATCAGGGACATTCAGATTTGTGATCACTCTCCCCACTCACTCAAGAGTACAGTGAAGCTCAGCCCAGAACCACTGTTTATCAAGTGCCATGGATGGCGGGAGGCTGGGAGAAGTATTAGTACTAGGTGCGGAATAGGGCTCACCTACTTTGGTCTGCCCAGTGATCCCTGGATCAGCTTCTTTGGTCTGGTCCATGGGCATATTGGGAAAGCAGTATTTCTGCCAGGGCATCAGCAAAGGACTTCAGTGAACAGAGGGATTACTACATTGAACATCTGAGATCTCTTCAGTAGTCGCTAATGACAATCTTCTCTAGCCAGAGCATGACACGGGCTCTGAGAAGGAAAGGACTCTTCAAATTTCAGAAAAGAGAAAGAGAGAAGCCACAGTCTGTCCATCCCCCCATGTACCTGCTATTGATGCTGCCTAGAAGATGAGATGAGATCCACCAGGCCTCATTCAGCCAGGTGGAACTGGGTGTTTGGTGCCTCCTCGGTGCCAGGCCCTGCTGCAGACACTAAGAGCACAAATCCACTTGCCATCAGACATGGATATTTTGATGCCAGTTTTGTTCTGGGAACTGGGCAAGGCACTAGGGCTACAATGAAACACAAACAGGTATGGCACCTGCTGTCAGGGGAGGCAGCAGCCTATCCCAAAATGAAAGAGACCAAGAACTGGATAATTCAAAGGAGACAGCCAGAGAGCTGACAATGGGCATGTGAGCTAATCTGGAGGGAAGTCAAGGATTCCCTGAGAAAGTGGAGTTCACACTGAAATCTGAAGCAGGAGTGAAAAAGATGAGGAGGGAGCTGGAGATTTAGCTCAGTGGTTCCAGCATCTGCTGGCAAGTGCAAGGTCCCTGGTTCAATTTCTGGTAATCACATACAACACTGGGAGTGTTGGCTTACCCCCACCAACAATCAGTAGCCACATATCACAGTGCCGGGCATGTTGCCCCATGCCTGTAATCCCAGCACTCGGGAGGCAGAGATATCAGGATTGCTGAGTTCGAAGGTTGCCTGGGCTACATAGTGAGCTCAGGGCCAGCCTGAACTACAAAGTGAGACCCTGCCCCAAAACAAAACAAAACAAAGAAAAAGATGAGGAGGAAAGAAAGGACATGCAGGCAGTGAGGGTGGCATGTGCAAAGGCCCTGTGGTGGGAAATATGAATGACCCAAAGCTGCCCCTTGTGGCAGAAGCAGGGACAGAATGATCCTGAGGAAAGAAACAATGCAAAACCATCCAGGGAGCTGAGACCAAAGTAACAATTTAGTCTTCATCCTAAAGCAATGGGAAAGCTTTAGGAGAGCTCTGCACAGGATGTAACGGGCCCGTGTGTGTCCTCAAGGTCCTAACAACCCAATAATAGCAAGAAACACAGAAAGAAGTCATCACAACCAGATAGTTACACCAGTGACAGGTAAACCCAGGTAACAGGGCAGTCACCTAATGCAACCAGAGAGGTCAGAGGACTTCCTGGAGGCAGCAGGACCCTGAACGTCTCATTAACCATCAGAGTCCCGGATGCAGAAGTTCCTAGCAGCAGCTCCTCCTAACAGGGCCACAGGCTTGTTTCAGAGAAGAGACCCAGGGACTCCAGGTGACTTTGTCAGAGACGTTTCATGGAAGGTCACGCTCAGCCAGAGGCAGGCGGGCACAGAGGCCTGGTGCAGGCAGAACTTGGGCTCACCCCGGGGGGACCGGGGTCTCTAACCCACCAGGGGTGAGAGGAGAGCAGGGCAGGGCTGGTACCCTGCAGCCCCTGACAGTCTCATCTTCCCCGGCTGCACAGCTCCCCACATAGCTGGCCTGAAGCCCAGGAAGCGTTTAGGGAAGAGGCCCTGGGAGCTTCTGGAGTGGTTTCAGGAGGGCTGAGGCCTGTGAGACGCGGGATTATTGGCTCCACTCCCTGCAGGGAAGCTGACAGAGACCAGTGGCTGAGTGGCTTCCTCCAGGGAAGGGGCGTGTGTAGTCTTCCTTCTTCACAGCAGAGCTGGGGGCTCAAAAGGGCCTGACTGGGGCAAAGCGGCAGCGGTGATAATAACTCAATAAAAACAAATCGATGGGAAGAACTCTTGCAACTCTGCTCCTAAAAGACAGAGAGCCCAGTTTTTTGCAATGGCCAGAAAAGAGGCATTCCTCCAAGGTTTGTGCGAGTGACCTACAAGAGCGTGGAAAGACGCCCTTGTGCTCTGTCCACAGTAAAAGAGCTTTCAGCCATGATTGGTCATCAGGGAAACGTCAATGAAGCTGAGGCAGGAGGATCACAAGTTGGGCCTCTTGGGAAGCTCAGTGAGACCATATCCCAAAGTAAAAATGAAAAGGGCTGAAGGAAGAGCTCAGTGGTAGAGTGTTTGCCTAGCATGTGCCAGGCCCTGGATTCAATCCCCAGCACTGTGCACACGCACACACGCACATGCACACACTTGAGTGAGATCCCACTTCCCATCCATGGGCAAGGCTATTATCCGAATATGGACAATAGCAAGTATTGGTGAAAATGTGGAGAAATTGGAGCCGCTCACACTGCGGGGGGGGGGGGGGGGGACAGGGAACTGGAAACCAGTTCTCAGCCCTCCACAGGTCAGCCTCCAGTTGCCATGTGACTCAGCCATTCAGCCCAGGTACAGGAATGTGAATGTGGAGCTGAACACAGGTGTTCAACAGATAACTATAGACCAGTATTCATGGCAGCCAAAAAAAGATGGTAGTAACCCAGATATCCTTCAATGCCTACTGCATAAATAAAATGTGCTCTGTCCACAGTAAAAGAGCTTTCAGCCATGATTATCATTCAGATTGAGGATGGCTCCCAGCAGGCTCACAAGTTCAGAGCCAGGGCTTTGGGGAGGCAACTGAGTCACAGAGAACTGAGCTCATCAAAGGATTAACCCACAGGTAAGCCACAGCTGACTGTGCTATTAGGAGGTGGGGCCACATGGGAGGAAGCAGGCTCCTAAGTAGTGACCAGAAAGGTGTATGCTCGTCCTTAGCCCCTTGTCTGTCTCTACAGCTCTTCCCTCTTCTACTTCCTGGCTGCCGTGAGGTGAGCAGCTTTTCTCTACCATGAAGTTTCTGACTGGGAGCCAGACAGCCACGGGCTGAACCCTGTGCAACCATGAGCCAAAATAAACCTCTCTTCCTTTAGGTTGTGATATCAGATATTTTATCCCACTGATGGGAACGTGATCTATAAAGGCATGCAAAGGATTCATGTGCTGATACCAGCTGCAACATGGAGGTGTCTGACTACATGCTGAGTGGAAAAGTAGGCACCTGCATCTGATCTCGTTTCCAGAAAAGATCCATCCTAGCTGACATCACAGGGACAAGACACAGACTGGTGGGTACCCAGGGCTAGTGACTTTCTTTGGGAGTGATAGAAAATTGTGCTAGTTCCAGGAAATTATGAATGTAGTGAAAGCCATTAACTACTTTAAAATGACAACTTATATGTTAGGCTTATTTTGCCACAGCTATTAAAAGTCTGAGAAAATAAAAAAGCAGATGAGAAAATGCTCCCTTCTTACTAAGGGGTCTCTCCACCTCTTGCATATGGGCAGCCCTGTGACTTGCTTCTCACCAGCAGAACATGTGGAGATAACTGGAGGCCACATGCAGGATCACACTCAGTAAAGCTGAAACACTCTTCCTGGTGGCTTTCATAAAGGAGGCAGCCATGCTGGGGAGGCGTGCATAAAAGAAGATGGAAGTGGCCATCAGCCCACCCCTAGTGATGTCCTGTAGGCAAGTGTCATCTGACATCCAGCAAGCAACTGAGGCCTTTGGTCTCACAGGAGCCATTTTGTACCACTAACCACATGTACTTGAAAGAGGATCATCCCTCAGCTCAGGCTACAGCCCTGGCCCACTCTTCACCTCCAGCCTTCACAGGAGACCCTGAAGCAGAGAAGCCAGCAATATTAACACTGTTTCTGGCTCCCACCCCACAAAAGCTGAGCGGTAATGAACAGCCATTGCTTAAGGGTGTAGTGAGTTTGTTACACAGCACAGATAGCTAATACACAGGCCTCTGCCCAACCTCACCTTCTCAGAATGGCCTCTCTGGTTGCTGTTGTTGTTGTTACCATTTCTCTTCCAAAATAAAATCTGCCTAACACACAAATAATGCAAAATCTTGTAGGCGACCTCTAAAATAGTCAAACACAGAGGAGCAGAGGGTAGCATGGTAGTTGCCAGGGGCTGGGGAAAATGTTGATCAAAAGTACAAAGTTTCAACTAGGCAAACTGAATCAATTCCAGAGACCTAATGTATAGCATGGTGATTACAGTTAATAGCAATGTAGTGAATACTTAAAATCTTCAGAGAGAGTAGGTTTTAGTGTCCCCACCAAAAATAAATAAGTAAATGAAGAAAGTAACTCTGCAAGTTGAAGGACGTGCTAACAGGCCTCACAGTGATGGTCACTTCTCACTGTGTATGTACATCCAGGCACCAAATTGTATGCTCCAACTGTAGACAGTTCTCACGAGTTGGTTACCAGCAACTTCTATGAGCACTGAAGAAAATCCAGGACCTCAGAGGAGATCACAACCCCAGCAACGCTTCCTGAGACCCTGGGCAGAAAGCCGAAGGATGCTACACCAGAACTACTGGCCCGAGGATCCACAAAGGTAAGAGATGGTTGTGGTTTAAGGCCATTGAGTTTGTGGGGTTCTTCCTGCAGCCTTGGAAAACAAATGCTCCATCCTCAGCTCGGTGAATGGTTCTTTCACAAGGCTCCTCACACTATACTGGCTTGACTGGGCCCAGCATTGCTTCTAGGCCCTTTATGGGCACATTATTTAGCCTCTCTGTGCCTCTGTTTCCCCAACTGTCACCAGAGATTACAGCTGAGGCACTGTGCAGATGCAATCAGACGATGCTTTTGAAGAGCCTGCCTGCTCTCCACAGCACCCAGCAGGTGCGTGACCCCATCTCCCAGTGCTAGATGCCCGAGCACCTTTGGGATCAACATGCCACCTTTGTACCCTGCTTGCTCCGTCTGAGGATTAGTGGGATCGCAGGGCTCCTGGGGCAGTTCGGGCCACCGCGAATGATCTACCCAGCTGAATATAACCCAAGCACAGCACAAGGGCCTGGCTGCCATAGAGAAGCCCACTTGCTCCACATGCTCATCAATCCCCTGAAAGCAGCTGGAGGAAGAGGAAAGGGAGAAAGGAAAGGCCTTGTCCTGACCACACCGCTCCACTGGGCTCTTGCGGGGAACCCAGCCGGTTCGAGGGAAACCACAGAACAGAAGCAGAGGAGGGTGCAGCTGGCACTGCCACCAAAGGCTGCTCAGATCTGGAAGACGCTTCCAACCATGACCTGCTGCAGGAGGAAACTCAGGAGATCTGAGTGGGAGATCGAGGGACACCCCATGTCTGAGACTCCGTCTTCCCTCATTCGTCCTCCACATGCTGCTGGTAGGAAGGGGGCCATGTCCCGTTTTGAGAGAGGACTCTAAGAGGACTCGCCCATTTATGTTGGCTCTTGGGCAGGGACAGATATTATTCCTGTCCTCAGAGGCACAGAAACCCAGTGGTCAGAGGAAAATGGCAGGAAAGGCATAAAAGCTCACTGGACTGAAGTACTCTGAAGTATAGAATTATGATGAGGGAGATGGGGACAGACTCTGAACTCTGCAAAAACGTGTCAGGAAGAGGGAGAGAAACGGGGCGGGAGCTGCAATCATGACGTCATCTTGGTAAACTGGGTTCAGTGAAATGACCCAGGTGTCTTAACTGCAGGACTTCTAAGGACCTTTGGCACCCCGCCTAGAAGGCTCCAGGGAGTATCTCCAAAGAGCAAACACAGCACAGACCTGTGGAATCTGAGTCCCTAGAAGTTACCAAAGAGCAGTGCCAATAGGCTGAGTTTTGACCACAGCTCGATGGACCTGAAGACTGCAATTCAGGACTATAGGAACTTTGCGGCTTCTCTGGCTCCTAATACCTCTGGACACCTGCCAAAGCACTTTCTTATGTATGATCTGGATGCATGGTACTAATCACAGGAACTCCCCTGCTGGCATCAGCTCCCCAGGAACCTGCTGTCGGCCTCTCAGCTCAACCCACTTCCAGTGCGTGGTGCTTTGGATCGGATGTCCAGTGTCCTTCAAAGGTGGGTACGGTAAAGGGATGGCTCCCAGGGCGGTGCCCCTGGAAGGTGTCAGAATCTTTAGGAGAAAGGTCTTAAGGGACTCCCCAGGTCCCCAGAGGATGTGCTGTGGAAAGACAGTTTGCATGTGACCCTTCTCATGCACCTTCTTGAATTTTCACAGGAGGTTGTTATAAAAGGGCCAAGCCAGGCCCTCTCTGCTCCTGTCAGGGGCAGGACTGCTTCCTGCTTCCTATGTTCGGGCCATGCCGCCTCACCAATGGCTATGCTCATCACAGGCCAACTCAAAGGGCTGCCCGACCTTGGGCTTTCAACCTCCGAAACAGTAAGCTAAATATACTTTTCCTCTCTCTAAAGCCACCTGCCTTGGGTCTTTACTGCAGTGATGCAAAGTATTCTTATCAACTAGTACAACAAATTATGTAATGTTTCTGAACCTCAGTTGCCTCATCGAGAAACAAATTAAAAAATATCTAACCCCCAGAATAGTAAAAGGAAGAGCAAATTAAAGGAAGTTCCAAAGCACCTGGCAGGTCTTCAGCCAAAAAAAGTTATTCCTTCTTCATTTTTTCTCTCCTCACTCGAAGGTTTGCGTGAGGGTCCACAACAGAGCGGGTCTTCCACCGGGCTGTGGTGGCACCTGGACACCTCTTGGCCTGTGAACTTGTTGAAATACTTTGGGTTGCAGAATCAAAGTCTCATTCAATTTAACTCAAGCAAAGGAAAGTGAGAGGAAGAATAACTCTTATAAAGCCAAAGGTGACTCAGAGAACAAGGAGCTAAAAGCCAGTCCTCAGAAAAGAACAGGAAACAATGACAGGGATGTACCCGGAAGTCTACGCTGTTCCTTCTTCCTTTCTCTTCTCTTAGCATCGCTTCTTCCTCCAATATTGGGGGTTAAACTCAGGACTTCACACTGAGTTACATCACCAACATTTTGTTTCCTTCCTTCTGAAGCAGAGTCTCATTAAATCACTAATTTGCCCAGGCTGAGCTTGAACTTGTGGTCCTTCGGCCTCAGTTTCCCATAGTGCTGAGATTCTAGGCATTCATCACCATGCCCAGCTTCAGCCTCATTTTTATTTATAACTGTCTCTCTCCCAATCTGCAAAAACAGAGAACGACAGCCAATAGCTCACCTAAATACACAGTCATGGCCAGCAAGATCCCTTTCCTGAAGAGCATATTCATTGGCCACATGAGGGGTGAGCCCTAGCCGTCCTCCAACCAATAGTTTCCAAAAGTAAGACAGCATGGTTTTCATTGACCCAACTCTGGTTGGCCCCTACCCTTCATCCAATCAGCAGTATCTGGGGGTGGGACCATGTTGCTCCAATATGGCAGCTTTTACTAAAATTAAATGGATGGAAAAAACCAAGTGGGGAAAAAGAAGCAAATGCTGATCTCCAGGGAAGAAAAACAGGGTATGACAGATAGTGACTAGCTGAAGGGAATGAGGCATAAGAGGTGCCTCCTCAAGGAGCTCACAGTTTCCAGAGTTTTAGGCCCAAAGGTGGACAAACCCCATTACCATTCAGAAAAGGCCATTACAAGCAATAGGACCGAGACATCACAGAACCAACATCTGGTGAGAGAAGTTGCCAGAAGCCACATCACTCGCCACCCCAAAGCCATCCCACGACCTGACAAGCTAATTAATCACAATTATTATTGATGTCAGTGCCGATCCACCTGCTCATGTCACAAGACATTAGTGATTGCCAAGAACGATGAATCCCAGGATGTAGAACATGCTAAAAATATTAATCTACAAGTGAAAATGATTTTAATTGGATTTTGCCCTTGGGGTCATGGCCGGGGCCTGCTTTCCATCAGACCTGTCCAGTCAGCAAAGCAGACCCCAGCCTTTCAAATTGAAACTGTGATTGGCTGGCAGAGGTTAATAGAAATGTTGGGAAATAAATAGGTTATTGATTGATCTTAGCAATCAGCTGGCTCCCGCCTTACCTTGCTGACCTCGCCCACCCAATTCTACAGCAAACTCGGTTAGCATCTAATTATAGATCAGTTTTACAGTACTGGGTATTAATGACCGACCCTGCTGTGGGGGCAGGGCATTCTTTCCGTACAAGTGTCCCACAGGCAGAAAAAGGTAGCGTGACTCATGTCCCCGAGTAGGAAAGACCCTCTGAGGGGTAAAATCGCCCTCCCCACAGCCCTGCTGAAACTTCATTCATTCTCTCAACCCACATTTACTGGGCAAGAGCTTCCTGCCAGGCACCCAGGAAGGCCTGTCGTGTGAGACGCAGCTCTTCGGCATCTTGCTCTGCGACCCAGGGGTCCTTAAGCCACAGAGCCCAGGAATCATTTGCCGAGTGGGTCGCTAAACAGGCAGAGTTCTGGGCCACACTCCAGCCCCCTGAGACTCTGACTCGCAGGGGCCTGATTTTAAGGAGCCTTCCCCGTCCCAGAAGTTCCAGCATCATCGGGGAGCCTTACTTTGAGATATACTGGCCTGGTCAGGAAGAGCCACACCAGGAAAATGATAATTCATTGCATGGGGACCTTGCTCAGCAGGTTGTCCAGAGTGAGACGGAAAACGAGTAGAGCGGGGTCAGCCAGATCCAAGCCAAGGTGACTCTGAAGCATGGTTTGCCCCATAGAAGGTCACTTGCGTTGAGCCAGGGTCTTACTAAGTCGCTAAGTTGCCCAGGCTTCAGTGTACAACCCTCCTGCCTCAGCCTCCCCAATCCTAGGAATATAAGTGTTCACCTCCATTCCTGGATAAAAGGTCACTTTTAATGGGCACCGATGGTGTACACAGCAGTGGCTCTGGCCCCACCACAGAGACACTGGGTGTCCTTCTCTGCCCTCTGAGGCGCTAGGAACTTGGTTGGGAAAACAAATGTATAGATCTCTTTAGTTGTTCCCTCAAATTCAAATGCTGGTTTGTCTTGCTGAACCAACACAGCAATGCTATGAAGATGAAGACCGCACAGATGGGGAAACTGAGGCCCAGAGGTACAAAGGACTCTCCCAAAGTCGCACAGCCAATACGTCCAGACAAGAATGCAATTCCAGTCATCGTGTTCTTCAGTGCTGTGGCCACCTGGCTAGGGAAGGCAGCCCTTCTGCAGGACGCAGACAGTAGGTCTTGAGAAAAGATGTTGTTAGCAGAGCTGGGTGACAGATGATGCAAATCACAGCTCTTAGGACAACAGTGGACCAAGTGTGGTGGTGCGTTCCTATAATCCCAGCACTCGGGAGGCTGAGGCAGGAGGATCTCAAGTTCAAGCTCAACCTATACAACTTGGTGACCCAGTGAGATTCTGCTCAAAACAAAAACTAAAAGGATGAGGCCAGGTCCGGTGGTGCATGCACTCAGGAAGCTGGGCAGAAGGATCACCACAATGTTAAGGCCAGCCTGGGCTACCTAGTGAGGCCATCTCAAACTACCACCCTTCCAAAAAAAAAAAAAAAGGACAGGGGTGATAGCCAGCGTGGAGGTATGGGCTCCATTTCCAGCACGGCCAAAAATAAAAAAAAATAAAATAAAATAAAATAAAAGACAGTGCTGGGAAGGCACACACCATTCTCTTAGGAGGGTGAGCCCCACTGTAGAAAAAGAAGACAGGGCCATCACAAGATGACAGACAGACATGGCTGGCAGCTGCCAGCGTGGGACAGCAAGCCCCATGAGGAGTGGGTGCTGTGATAAACGCAGTTTCTCACTCTGCTCTCCCACTCCTCCTTCCCGTGTTTCCCATCTGTCCTCCAGCCTGTTCTCTTCCCAGAGGCTGGAGGCCAAGGTCTACAGCTGTGCCATCCTGCACCACAAAGCCCCCACTGGCTCCCAAATACACCTAAGGCCGAGCCAGAACCTTGTGGGACTTGAACAGTCCCTGAGTGACTCACCCCTCCAGCCTGATATCCCACAGCCTCTTGGACTCCCATCTGGTCCCCATTCCCCTGTCATACCAAGTTCATGTTGCTCCTCCTACCCAACATGCTCTTTCTCCTAATAACATGTGTAAGGCAGCTTTCCATTACTGTGACAGAATACCTGAGATCAATAACTTGAAAAGGGGAAATGTTCATTGTGGCTCACAGCTCTGGGGATCTCAGTCCATGCTGCACAGGCTGGGCCTGTGGAGGGCAGAACTTCAGGGGAGAGGTACATGGTGGGGAAGCTGATGGAGGATGGTAGCAGGTATGCAAACAGAAAAAAGGGGCACGAGACAGCACCCCACAATCCTCTTCCGGGCACACCGTGGTCTATGATCTCCCTTGAGTTCCCACTGCATAAAGACACCGCCACCACCTAACAATGCCACCCTGAGGACAAAGCCTTTGGTATTTGGCCTTTGGGGACATTCCAATCCCAGTGCCACCTGTTAAATGGCTGATCCCTCTAAACAGCCCAAGTGCCACCTCTCCAAGAGGGCCCCCCAACCACCTCCACCCACCTGCAGTTCTTAGAATGGGACATAGACCCCTCAATCCATCCATCCTCAGGTCACCCTTAGGTCACCTTGTCCCATTTTCCCACCTCCCTGAGGGGTATACAGTGCACACTGTTCTTGTTTCCATGGTGAACATCTGTCTGCCCTGCTGCCCTGTGTGCCCTGTGAGAATAGAATCGGCTTCAGCTCCCCTGCCTGGCACAGGGCCTGGGCTTGAAAGGAAGTGGGCTGCCTGCCTAGAGACCAGGGTACTGAGTGCCCACTGGGTCTCAATCAGGGGGCATGAGTGGATGTGGTGGCCCAGGGCTGCTCCCAGGCTGCGTCCAGAAGACACTACAGGCATGAGCTGAGGTCCCCCTTGGGGCAGATGCTTAGGATACTCCTGCTCTGCACAAGAAATGGGAAGCCCAGAAGGACCCGTCACAGTCATCCATGCCAGACACGGCAGGGCCTTAGACCAGGACACTGGCAGAGAAACAGGGGCAAATGGGTGGAATCAAGAGTTGTGATAAGTGATGTGACTGGACTTGGTCAAAAGTTATAACAAGGGGCCAGAGATTTAGCTCAGTGGTTCCGGCACCTGCCTAGAGAGCGCAAGGTCCCTGGTTCAATCCCTGGTAACCATATACAACAATACCAGGTATAATGGCTCACACCCACCAGCAATCAGTACCACATACCACAGTGCCAGGCGTGGTGGCTCACGCCTGTAATCCCAGCACTCGGGAGGCAGAGGCAGGAGGATTGCTGAGTTCAAAGCTTGCCTGGGCTACATAGTGAGCTCA
>PVIC010008697.1:0-47613 GCA_004025085.1 Thryonomys swinderianus
GTGATGAGGGGAAGGAATAAATATGATACAGAAAGAAAATAAAAGAGCATGTATAAGGGGGGAGGAGGGGGGAGTGGGTAGGGATAGGGGTAAAAATGAGAATTAACTTGTGGCATATACTGGTACAAATTTCCCAATGTTATATGTGATTTTGAGATGTATATAAATTGTACCAATAAAGAATTCAATTAAAAAAAAAGAATTTAGGAATCATGAGAAGTGAAGTACTATGTTTTAAAATACCTAATAGGAACAGAATACGACTACTAACTAAAATGCTATACTTCTATAAATAGTATCAGTGTTGTACATTTGTAAGACTGATGGTGTAGTTTTATAAAATATCCTTATACTACAAATACAGAGAAATACCGCAGGCTAATAGTTGTCTAAATATATTGTATGTAACACAATTGAGAATCCAAATGCAGTTTTGGAATCCCACTTCCAGATATTCTGATTTAGAAATATGGGAATGGGCCTCAAATCTGCATTTTAATAAGAACTTTTGGATTCTTAATGCCCACAATCCACCTCAGGTGTAGAAAAAATCTGTCATATATTATATATATAATGGGAGAGCAATAGACTGGTCCTTTCTAAATTTAATAAGTATACAGATACCTTTCTGTGTATCTACTATGTGGAGTGAAGTATAGCCATGGACAGATTTTAAAAATTCCACTAATGATTTTGATTGGCAGGTATGCTGCCACGTTGATAAACAGAATTAACTTCTTTATTGGTCAGCTCTCTTAATGTTGGGCATCATACTCAACATCTACATTTTAAAGCAGAGGAGGTTTAATTTGGCTCAGGCTTTTAGGGAATTCAGCCCATGTTTGGTTGGCTCCAAGGAGGATATATCATGGGAGAAGGTTGTGATGGAATACCAATATTCAGTACAAGGTGGCTAGAAATAGTACCAGAGGAATAGTACCAGAGAGAGAAGGAAGACAGCCCAAGGGTAGACCTCAAGGTCACACCATCTCCATGATCTACACAGACACACCTTGAAGTCTGCTTTCTTTTTTAAAATTGATTTTGTTGGTACATTTTATTTATGCATTGTGGTCATATTCAGCAGTGAGGGTTTGTCCCATCTTGACTCTCATTTTTTCCCATTCCTTGGCCTTCTCTACAACGCCCAGCCCTATATACATAATGTGTTTTTCCTTTTGTTACCATCAAATTTCTTTCCTTTTTTTACTTACCCTTCCCCCCATTTTCCCTTTTCCTTTTGAACATTTTCTTCCTCTTTCACAGTACCTAAGCATACATTTTGGAACTCATTACACCTTCAGTTTTTCATACCAAGAAAAGATATGGTATTTACACATCTGTGTCCTATTTATTTCACCCATGAGTAGGTCCTCAAGGTACATCCATTTAAGTACAAATGACTCAAATTTATCATTGTTTCATCTCCACAGATGATCCCAAGCTAACTGAGCTGACACAACTAACCATAACCCCAACAACTTCATTTTGTTGTTTAGCATTAAATATATATTAATAAATTAATTAAATATGTTAAACAACACATTATTTTCTTTCTTCCTTGGGTGATAGTTGTTACCTCACTGTGGTTTGGTTTACATTTCTTTTTTTTTTTTTTTTCCCTGAGACAGGGTCTCGCTTTGTAGTTCAGGCTGGCTCTGAGCTCACTATGTAGCCCAGGCAAGCCTCGAACTCAGCAATCCTCCTGCCCCTGCCTCCCGAGTGCTGGGATTACAGGCATGAGCCACCACGCCCGGCTGGTTTACATTTCTTAAGTGATTAGTGACACTGAGCATCTTTTCATGTGTTGGTCTACATTTATCTTTTGACAAATGTTTCTTCAATTCTTTTGTCCATCTTTGTAGTTTTTGTGTTTGGCAATTCACTAGATATTCTGAACATTAAATTGGACACATGAACTAAAAATATTTCCTATATTGCCTTTTCACTCTTGGTAATGTTTTTTAATACACAAAAATTCAATTTTCAAAAGTTCAATTTTCTAGTTTTTATTATGTGTCCTGTTACCATATTTTGTTCACCTCCAAATTTAATTTCATAAAGCTTTTAACTCTATGTTTTCTTTTAAGAATGTTATAATTTTAGTTATCATATTTAGGCTTTTTATTTATTTTAAGATAATTTTGCTTCTTCCTTTTTGGTACTTTCTTTTTCTGGTTCTTTTAAAGGAGGGCTGTTTTATTTTCAATTTGTTTTGCCTTAAATCTTTGTCTCCATGTGAAGCATAAGCCTGCAGTGTAACTTTACAGTTTTCTCATAGCTTTTCTGAACCTGCTCCTTTCCTTGCTTATGCAGTGACTTTTTGTTTTTGGTCACAGACTAATTAACTTTCAATATCTAAGTGTTTAATTTCTAGTCTCAGAAAAGGAAAGGAGCAGTGTGTGTTACCATGGCAGCTCACCTCTGTCTGCCTCTGTACCTCTCTGAGGGTGCACCACCACAGTCAGTAAGCAGATCCTGGTATTTGTAAGACAGAGTCTTTCCCCACATTCTATCCCATGCAGATGTTGTGCAAGCAGTGGCTGGGGATAGGGAATAGGCAGTTACCTTGATCTAAGAACTAAACTTGATCTAAATGAATGGCAATATATTGGTAAAACTCCCTTCCAGAGTTGCAGATTCTGCCATCCCAGTTATCGTTTAGGGAAAAAGGCAAATTTCTGGTGCTTCTTACTACATCAACCTTCCAGGATCACAATTGGTCACAATATAGTTTATCAGCAAGTTTCATGGGAATGAACATAAAAGAGCTTTTCATTCTGATATGTTATTATGGATATTAACAAACATATACAAATGTTTGAAGTATTATAGTGTATTCTTCTATAGTTTTGCATTTTTCCCTTTACATTTTTTGCAAGAGACCCTACTGAAATAGTACTTGTTAGATCAGTAACCTTAGACAAGTTTATTACTCTCCCTGAAATGTAGTTGCTTTATCTAGTGTAGATAGACGATGGGGGCCTTCAGGCATTGCTTCCATTGTTACATGGTATAATCTAAGCACAGCAACAGTCCATTTAAAGACAATAAAATATGTGTAAACTGTAATACTTAGTATTTCTTGAATGAAAGAAGGAAACTACAACGAAGTCCCTGAAGATTATCCTAAGGGAACTTTAATATTTGCTTTTCAGTTGCTAACTATAGAAGAGTAGTTTCTTTATTTAAGAACAATTTATGGGAGGACATGAATATAGAAATTTTTTCATAGATGAACCACTGTACCAACAAAATGAAGACACCAAATCAGTTAAAACTCTTCTGCTATATTCAGTAAAAAAAAAAAAAATCTGTATTACATCCCTTGGATTTCTTTAACCAAACTAATAAAAAGACAATATGGAGGAACACTGTGGTTTATTGATCGATATACAGTACGGCCGCTGGATCTCAGTTTCACTTTCCTGCTGCAGCAGAGAGGCAAATGAAGAACAAAATGAAGGTGCGACAGAAAGCAGAGAAGTCTTAACATAATCTTAGCAGTGTAGACTATGTCCCAAGCCTCTCCCTCTCTCCAGGCTTCATTCCTGTCCTGGAGGTGGTCAAGGGCATGTGGCTGGGTCAGGGCAAGGAAGGTGCTAAGTAGCTCCAGGTGGATCTCTTTAAAGCAAACTGGGTTTTATCCAGTTTCATGTCTTGCTCACATACTTTCTACAGCTGCATTGCTGCTTAGAGCACAGCTGGTGTGTCTGCTCTTGTCCAAGAATAGTTCGAATTATTTTTAAAACTTGATGTAAGTGATTTTAAAGATCATCAAAAAATGCACTCTACTAATGAGAAAAAATGAGAGGAAAGCAAATGATTTCAATATGATAGAATCTCTACACTATAATTTTAGAGATAACATCCAGTGTAGATGAATTCTGCATTTTTTAAAAGATCACTGTGTCGGGGCCGGAGGTTTAGCTCAGTGGTTCCGGTGCCTGCCTCGCAAGCGTAAGGACCTGAGTTCGATCCCCAGTTACCACATATAATGCTGGGCGTGGTGGCACACGCCTGTAATCCCAGCACTTGGGAGGCAGAGACAGGAGGATTGCTGAGTTCGAGGCTTGGCTGGGCTACATAGTGAGCTCAGGGCCAGCCTGAACTACAAAGCAAGACCCTGTCTCAAAAAAAAAGCAAAAAAAAAAAAAAAAAAAAAAAGATCACTGTGTCTCTGAAAGTTGGATGGGGGTCCTGTTGTAGAAAGAGCACATTGCATTGATAGCTTGGAAATAATTTTCCAAGATAATTTTGTCCCTATCACGTGTAGTTCTTCATTATGTGATATTACATTTTGGTTCAATATTTCTCTACACTTATGAGTTCAGATTGAACTTATCCAATTAAAAAACTGGGTCTTTCAAACTGTGCCATCATAATTGCAGCTTTCTTTTCTTTTTCTTGTCATAAATGAGCATGCATAAAAAATACTGATTGGGCCGGAGGGTTAGCTCAGTGGTACCGGCGCCTGCCTCACAAGCGCAAGGTCCTGAGTTCAATCCCTGGTAACCACATATAATGCTGGGCGTGGAGACACACCCACCACCAATCAACACCGCACACCACAATGCCGGACGTGGTGGCTCACGCCTGTAATCCCAGCACTTGGGAGGCAGAGACAGGAGGATTGCTGAGTTCGAGGCTTGGCTGGGCTACATAGTGAGCTCAGGGCCAGCCTGAACTACAAAGTGAGACCCTGTCTCAAAAAGAAAAAAAAAAAAAATACTGATTGTACTAAACATTTTAAATATTAAGCAAGCTCCTTAAATATGCTAATAATTGTATTTGACTATATTTGAAATATATAAAGTGAAAGTGATTCTGCATATAATTTAACACTTTTAATCATATTCTTTGAATTATTTAGAAAAAATTTTCCTTCATGAATCAATGGAATTTAAAAGAAGAGCTTTTGTTGTCAATTCGAAGAATCCCAGTTCTAAAAACTCTTCAAATATTAGTGAAGGCTTTTCAGGTTACTTGAATGCACCTGCTTGATCAGACCTTCAATAAAGTATTTTCATTGGCAAATGTGTAATTTGCGGATAAATAAGGAGTCGGATCCCAAGAAACTGGAGCCATTGGCCAGATGCCTTAAAGTTTTTGTGCAAAGACTTGTATGCAGTTTCTACCACATTTTTGCAAAACTAACTTTTGAAGGTTCAAGTGCTTGGGATACAAGGGGATGCCTGCATACAGAGGCCTTTTCACATACTGCTCCTGCAGTCAGCAACCCATTTCTATTAGCTCTTTTGGCAGACCAGCAGGCCCTGGAAGGGACCTTGGTAACGTTCTTTCAGGGGTGTGTGTGTGTGTGTGTGTGTGTGTGCACGCACACGCATGCACGCCCATGTGCATGCTCGTGTCTGTCTTGAGCCATTGGATGGCTACCCATCCACCCTGGTCAAATGTTTCCCTTGGGCGAACAGTCCTGCACTGTGAGGGTTCTGCAGGTGTCTTGGGGTGTCAGCTGGCCTCTGTTTATTATTCGTGTGCCATGTATGAGGAGGCCACCAGCAACAACTCTCTGCAAATGGGTCAAGGAAATGAAAATAAAGCTGTGCAGCAGGAACTTTTAGGGTCTGGAGTTTTGCTGGCAAACTTTACCCGAGTTCCTCTTTAGGTGCTACTTTAAAATTGCTACTTGTTTGACTTGGCTGGGACTTCACATGGTGCAGCCGTGTGAGATTCAGGCAGGGGGCCCCAGCTGGAAGCAGGTGTGCAGCTTTTTCGTTTTCACTTTTACCAGAAGAACACATCTTTGTCTTGTTCCTGAAGCATTTCTCTTCTTTAGAAGCCTGTTTGTAATGTGTTTTCCAAAAAAGAGTGAGGTGAAGGAATTAGTTGAGGAATTAGGAATGATTTGCATGATTTGGAACTATTTTGTTTTGCAAGCCTACTACTCATAGTTGAAGAAAATAAAACTTTAAAAAATTGAAACATTTTATCTGTCACCTTACACTTCTAGTGACCCAAGAACATGAAGTCTTTTTTATCAACAGTGCTAGGCGGTGAACTGCAAAACAACTCAACACGTAGGACACATTCTAGTTGACAGAGGGTTCACTCAAACTAGAGTGTGTGACAAGTTCATTATCTTTAAGTTTTTAAATTTCTACTTTCAGATATTAATTACAAAACCGAAACTAATTTCTGTGGAAGAAATCAGTAGTTTGTAGAAGTTACGTAGTATAATTGTTGCACGAGGAATCAGGTCAGCGATGATCTCTGCCATCTTGCGGGTAACTGCTCTAATATTATTTTGGACTTTGTTCATTACACTTATGTGGATATGATAAGGTTTACTATTTCAGGATTAGCTGGAGAATCTTTTATGTTTACAATTTTTTCTCTGCATAATGATCTATGTTATCTGAAATGGCGGCTTATAGTATTTGAGAAGTCATTTATTATATTCTTAAAATCTATAATCAGTTAAAAATTATTGTTTATTCACTCACTCAAGGAATGCTGCTTCAGCCACTCACGTGTGCTGGACAACATGGTTGGCGAGAGGACAGGGGATACGGAAAAGATTCCGCCTTCCTGTCCCACAGCTGCTCGCCCACTCCCCTGACCACACGTCAGGCTGCCCTGCTTTCTGCAGAAAGCTGCTACAGCTCTGCCTGTGGCTTCTCCAGGTCCACTCGCTCCTCATCCTTCTAGAGTCAGGGACACTGTCATTGTCCTCACCCTGCTGCGGCCACATCAGCCTCCCACACAGCAACCATTACCCACAACCTCCCGTTCCGCAAACCGTAGTGGTATCTTCTCTGTTCAGTGCATCTCTCCTTTCCTTCTGCGTGATTCTGCTTTCACCTACCGCCAACGTTTGTTGCATGACCTAAGCTTCCTAAAGACAGGGTGTTTTGTCGTTTTGCTCTTCTCCTTCGTGTTGCCTGTGACTGAAATGGTCCTTATGAAAGTACAAGTTCAATAAATACCTGTTGAGGTGAAAGTATAAAGTCCTGGCCTCCCATCGAAGTAGAGAGATGTGTGAATAGAGAATCAAACTCTACTATCTCCAATCCTTATAAGTGTTGTACTTTAGACCTAATATGTTCACTCAGAGTCTCGTGGGTTTGGGAAATGGACCGGATCCCGCATGCACTAAGCTCACAATGGTGAGTCTGTAGTAACCCTGGCGCGAGAAGGCGGGGCTGAGCCGAACGAGAGGCGCAAGGGCACGTCTTTTGCTCCAGCTCTCCCCTCTCTCTGTCCACCTCGAGGTGAGCAGCCTTTTTCTGACAGGCCACGCTGCCCCGATGTGTCTCTGCTGAGACCAGCCCTCCAGGCTCTAAAGCCTTTAACGCACTGAGCCAAAATAAATCCTTCTCACTGAAGTTGTGCATTTCAAGTACTTTGTCCCAGCAATGTATAAGCAACTTGTGCAACAGTGTTAGGGTATAGTGTGCTATAGTAGGTGTTATATATACACCTGTATATATTTCTTAAAATGTAAATTTACTAAATCCACATGATATTAAAGCATATTTCAAAGCCAATGAACACAATATTTCTCTCAAGTTTTCTCATATCACTAATATTTCTTTTGGCTTCTGAGATACAGCCATTTTTATTTATAATTCTCTTATCATTTTTCATACCCTGGAAACTAAAAACAAGAACAACAGAAAAACTGAAAAAGGGAGCTCTCAGTTTTCCATGAATATTTAGCTGCCTCTTAAGAACTCTGACTTGAAATGTGAAGTTGACTTTATGAAAATGGTGCTGAAAGCTTTGACTGTCCATGAAAATGGAGTCGTTCTGAAAATCTCTGAAAGAATTGGAAGGAGTATATTATTGACTTGATTGCTGTATTTGCTTAGGCCAATTTTATATTAAGACTCCCATAGTACTGCTGAAGCTGAAAGCTTTTAAATTTGTTTGAGTTTTATATGTTGGGATGTTTTCCTATAGATTCGTTCAGTACAGTGATCACAGATCACAGGTATCACTGTTATTGACTAAAATTCTGTGGCTTCTGTATTTATTCTTCTCATAAGTTGTATAATTGCTTTCTCTTATTTTCTCCTCCATTGGTGTGGAAATCGAGTTAGTACTGACCCTTACCTGACTGAAAACTAACTTCCCATGGCTTGGTTAGTAGAACTTTTGTCAATAGTTTCCAGAGTTACTAGGTGATTCGGCCTCTCTGAACCAACTCTCTCTGCACCCCAGACTGGAAGCCCTCAGTCACAGGCACTACCTTGAAGAAGGCTGGCCTACACAGAGGCTATACTAAAAACCTCCGGGGGTTGTTTTGGAACCCACGGATGCAGTTCATAGTTTTTTCCTGTGGATATTTATTGCTTCTGGTGGAGTATGCAGCATTATCCTCGCTTGAAGCTCTGCTGAATCCTACAGAGCTTTTTCTCCTAGCTGAGGACAGGTTGTTAAAATGTTACCCCTTTCAGTCTTCTCTTGACACACATCACATCGATTTAATATCATATGACTCCTTAATATACAGAAATAGAAGAAAGTTGTATTCCTCTGTTCACCTTGTGTTTCATGTGTTTCTTTTTTAACTGACTCTTTTGGTACCTTTTATACATACATTATGATCACATTCAACACTGAAAATTTGTAGCTGGACATAACACATCTTGATTCTCAGTTTTTACCCTTTCCCTTCCTTCTCTACAACCTCTATATACATAAGCTTTGTTTCCTTTTATTTACTATCAATTTTTTCTTTTCCTTCTTTACTTTCCCCTAGCCACCCTTTCCCTTTTTCATTTGCACATTTGCTTCCTATTTCACATTACTTATCATACATTTCAGCATTCATTTGCACCTTCAGTTTTTCATACTAGACCAAAGATATGGTTTTTACACATCTGTGACCTACTTATTTCATTTATGAGTATGTCCTCAAGGTACATCCATTTGAATATAAATGACTCAAATGTATCATTCTTTAACTTATCCACTTCTTTACCCGGTCTCCAGTTGATGGGCATTCCGGTTGTTTGCAAGACTTATCTATCACAGACTGAGCTGTTATGATCATGGGAGCACATATCGCTGTGACATGATTCTTTTAATTCTTCCATGAATATACCTGACAGGGGAATAGTCAGATCAAATGGTGCGCGAGTCCTAGATTTAAAGGAATCTCCACACTGATCTGCAGTGCTGCACCAGTCTACGTTCTCGCCAGCAGTGGAGAAGGGTTCTTTTCTCCCCCACAGTTCTGCCAGCATTTGCAGTTCATTGATTCTGTGACAGCAGCCTTTCTTTCTGGAGTGAGGCGGAATCTCACTGTGCAGCTTAGACAAGCCACAAACTCACAGAAATCCTTCTGCCTCTGCTTCCCAAGTGCTAGAATTACCGGTGTGAGCCACCACATTTGGCATCGTGGTACATCATTACTGGGATGGAATTTGGCACCTTGTGCTTATGAGGCAGACGCTGGAATCACTGAGCTAAATCCCTGACCCTGCCTTTACTTCTTCATCTGAAAAATGTCTGTTCATTTCACGGCCCATTTTTGAATTGGGTCTTTAAATTCAGGGGGATGATTTTTTAAAGTTCTTTATATACTTTAGATAGTAGTCCTTTGTCTGAGAAACAGCTGGTAAAATTATTTCCCATACTGTAGGTTGTATTTTTGCTCTGCTGGTGGTGTCTCTTGCTATGCAGAAGCTCTGTACTAAGATGAGATCTCAGTTGTTGATTATTTCTGCCACTGATTGTTGACTAAGGGCTGCGCAGGTTTTGTTCATAAGGTCTTTCCCTAAGCCAAAGTCGTCAGGACTTCTATCTAACCTGTTTTCCAGCAGGTTTAGTGTTTCTGTTTTAATATTTAGGTCTCTAATCCACTTTGATTTTGTTTGGTGCATGTTTCTAACTAGTCTTCTATTTTATTCACAGATTTGCAGACAGTTTTAGATGAAGCTTAAAACACTAGGAAGTTAAAGTAGTATATTTTTCCTCACAGGTTATCCCAAGAGACAGAAATACAGTATACTTAGCTTACTTGACTTCACTGTGCTTCGGTAATCATGTCTTTCTGATTCTATGTAGATTTACAAGTTCAGTATGAAGGATTCTAAAATTATTTTTAATTAAATACAGTAGCATGTCTACAGCCCTGCGTGACATTTTAATGTGTCAGGTCCTCTAACTGCCTTATGTCTAGATCTTATCTGCACAGTTTGAAGCTTTAATAGCTCCCTTTGGTCAGTTCTTTCCAACTTCTGCAAATTACTATTATCATTCCTTTTCTTAATAGGTGAAAAAGATTGAATAATATAATTTCTTTATGTTACTTTGAAATACTGTAAGATGTTTCATGATGTGTTAAAATGAATAATAAAAATGAATAGCTAATTATAAAGGATATTAAGTTATGATCACTTTACTTTCTAGTAATAACAAAAAATGTTAGAATGAAGTATAATAAAACCAACATAAATACCAAAAATACAGTGTTTTAAAGGCATAGTGATGCGACAGTTGATTTATATAAGGTGTTAGAAAAAAGCTGGCTTATTTTCAATCAAATAACAACAACAACAAAAAACCCTGCCTTCAAATTTGAAATAAATTGTCTAAATGTAATAAGAAAATTAGAAAAGCACTGGAAGTAAGAACAGTCAGCCTACACACCTGTGTAATGCATATTCATGGATTTATTCAACTACAGGCTGATACTATTTTGAACAGATTAGAAACTGTATAGACTTTTTTTGTCATTCTCCCCTAAACAATACATTCTATAATTAATTTAGCATTTACAATTTTTTAGTACTATAGGAAATGTAGAGCTTAATTAAACTATATGGCAAGAAGGAAATAAGCTATCTACAAATGTTATCATTTTATATGAAGTGCTCACACATCTGGAGATTATGGTGTCCTGTGGATACCAAATCCCCATTGATTCTGATGCACAACAACAGAAGAAAACAGACGGCGATAAGGAGTCTCCCATCATGGTGTCTTTTCAACTTTGACTTTAAAGTATAGATTATGAGGCAAAGAAAGAATTTGAAAAATATTATGAGTGAAACTACAGAAACACTTTTAAATAAGAAATAATTATAGTTATATACTATGTGCCAAATATGTACAAATGGAAATGGATAGTCCTTATTTGCATGAGGCTTCTAATTAATTGAGATAACATATAATACCAAAGGGCTCTAATTAGTTTGGAGGTCCAGAAGACAATTTTAAGTTAGTTATATTTTTAATATATCTATATCAGTATTAAAATTTCAATTTATTTAAATAGCAACATTAATAAGATAATTTTTTAACAAGTGCAGTAATCAGTTTGTATATTAATACACTATGTACTATATTTTTAATATGTTATTCTTCAATTTAAAGAGAATATGACATTTAACCAAGAGACAAAATTGCCCAACAAATGAGTTTGTGGCTTATCAAGGAAAATTCATGGTCAATAGAAATGAAAAACATCCGATCTTGTTATAAAAATGTAATTTAAAAAACATTTATGACTTAAACTAGAATAATAAAAGATACTTGTAAAAAATCTCAAAGATCTTCAGTGAGCAAATTAGTTCAGTCTTTCTGGTAGATAACTGAGCCAGAAGAACCTTAAATTTGATTATGGCCTTTGACCTGGGAATTCTATACTTAGAAACACATCCTAAGAAAACTATGAATCTGCACTAACTTTTGTGCACAGAATATTTTCTGAAGAACTATCCTTGTAATAGAATTTTTTAAATAACTGTAAGTCCCTAGGTGAATATGTTTCATTGTAACATTACACAGCAGTTGACAATGATATACCTGTAAGTCATAGAGGTAAAGTTGAGATTTTATAACATACATATCACATTATTCTACTTTTATAATTAATTTGTATGGATATTTCATACTAGCTATATTTCTGTACCTATTCATTTTAAAGATGACTTTGTATTTTTGCATTTGATGTTATTATAAACATGTATTAATTTATAAAAAAAGTACTTCCAAATGGAAAGAATATTTATATAAAGAAAGAAAACTGAGAAAATTAGTTCTCCCTCAATGATAAGAATAGAGGGAATGGACTCACACTAATGTGATTTAAAAGAGTGATATGCATGCAAATATCCAATTTAATAATTTTCACTGAGAAATGTATCCGACATGAGGAACCAAATGTGGCTTGATGACTAGTTCATTTTTTGGTAAGTTGCAAAATTCTTTTGTGAAAATACTCTATGCCAGAAAGTCTTCTGGTTTGTATTGCATCAGAAACAAAGGGATCATGCTAAAATATAATGTTTTTAAATTGACCCAGTCTCACAATATCATTTTCTGTATTTATTTTTTATTGCTAAGGAAACATTGATATATTCTTTTCTCAAAAAAAATTTCATGCCAGGCGTGGTGGCTCACGCCTGTCATCCCAGCACTCGGGAGGCAGAGACAGGAGGATTGCTGAGTTCGAGGCTTGCCTGGGCTACATAGTGAGCTCAGGGCTAGCCTGAACTACAAAGTGAGACCCTGTCTCAAAAAAAAAAAAAATTCATGACCTAATGCATATCATGGATTTATCTTTATAGTTGTTATAATTTACATATTGGTTCTAAGTTTTGGAAGACTCTCTATCCATACTCATTTATAAATTATCTACCAGGGTGAACTGCTTTTAGACAAGTTTTACGTGTATTTCATATGAATATATACTTCACAGATGGTATCTTCATGTTTAATCTTGTGCCCCAATTTTGATGTGTTCTATGAACTCATTACCATAACAAGTTTCATTAGAAAGATGAGTCTTTGAATAAGAGTTTTTAAATTATTATATACTAATGATTTTGGGAGTCCAAACTATTGTGATCAACAGAATTATCTCTGGAAGGTAGCTAAATGTTGTATTATAAAAGTTTTGATCCAAGGAATTATTCATTGTAGTCCTTTATGCTTATTTCCAAACCAATTTCAATTTTTACCTTGGAAGAAAATACTGTTAAAACTTTTGAGCACATATTTCTAGCCTCTTACCTATGTGTGTATAGTAGATGCATGATATTTAACATAACTGTGATAATAATTTGTCTATTATGTTTATTTGCTTTATTCTCTCATCTCATTTTAGAGCTCCAGAGCATGTTTATAGCAAACTATATATTTAATAATTTTCATTGATTGATATTCATTCCAAAAATATGTTAATACCTTATTTTTCCTGATATCTTAATTTTTAAAAATTATGCTTTATCATTCAATGGTACCTGATAATAAGCATAAGTATTTCCTAGTCTCACCACTTTTTATTCAATGTCTTCTTCATGTTTGTATTTATTCATATTGTTGGTATACAACTTTCTTATTATAACCAGTGTAAGTAAATGTAATAAGACTGCTGAACATTGACTCTGAAAATTTTCTCTTGCTTCATATTTAATTTAGCTTCATCTAGAATTCTAGATCTTAAATTGGCTTTCCTGGAACACTGAAGCTGGTCTTCTAACATTGAGTGCTTTTCCCTATTTTTTTAAAAATATAAATATACAGCCGGGTGTGGTGGCTCACGCCTGTAATCCCAGCACTTGGGAGGCAGAGACAGGAGGATTGCTGAGTTCGAGGCTTGCCTGAGCTACATAGTGAGCTCAGGGCCAGCCTGAACTACAAAGCGAGACCCTGTCTCAAAAAAAAAAAAATATATATATATATATATAAATATACCATTTAATTTCCAGTAGTTTTAAAATTTTCTCCTTTCCTTAGAGAACACACAAACACACATGCACACACACAGACACACACACACACAACTTTCAATTGGAAGGACTTATTTATTTTGTTATTTCTTCCTTTGGATTTTCCTAGTGTTATCTTCTAGAATGTCTATGGGAAAATAGTACTAGTTGAATGAATGTCTCTAATAAGTTAAACTTCAATGTCTTTCAAAATGTAAACTTTCATGAGCCCAGCATGACTGCCCAAATGGAAAATTCCAAGTCAAAATGTGGATATATTGGGGCTGGAGATTTAGCTTAGTGGTTCCAGCGCCTGCCTTGCAAACACAAGGTACTGAGTTCGAGCCCTAGTAACTACATACAACTATACCAGGCATGATGATTCATGCCCACCAGCAATCAGTACCACAGCCCACAGTGCCAGGTGTGGTGGCTCACACCTGTAATCCCAGTGCTCAGGAGGCAGAGGCAGGAGGACTGCTGAGTTTGAGGCTTGCTTGGGCTACATAGTGAGTTTAGGACCATCCTTAACTACAAAGCCAGACCCTGTCTCAAAACAAACAAACAAACACAAAAATGTGGGTGTACTGAAAATATTGCATTAAATTATTTTCAGTTTATAAGTTGTGAATTAAACAAATGAATTTTGTCCTTAAACTGGGGTCTGAACCCCAAGATAACTCATTATGTATATGCAAATATTCCCAGATCCATTTAAAAATCAGAAATCAGAAACATTTCTAGTTAGAAGCATTTCACATGAGGATATTCAACCCATTCTTATCTTTATTCCTCAACTCTTTTTTTTTCCTTATTTCCATCTCCAAGTCTTTTTTGTGCTACATTTCAGAGGTTAGTTGGACCTTGAAGTTCATGAATTCAATCTTCAAATCACTCAGATTCAGAAGCACTCCGACTAGGTCAAGCCAAACAAAAACAATAATAATAGATAGAACTTGATGTTTACAAAGTCAGCTGAAGGAAAAGAAGAGCAGGGTCTCTCTTCTGGAATGTCTCAGAAACAACATGGTAGAACTATCCAGGCAGGAAGCTGCTACTTCTGCGAGTATGAGGATTCTTCCACCATGATTGCTGGGTCCAGGTCTAAATGCTCAGGCACTACCCAGAGATCAGGGACTGTTATACTTTGTGTTGGCTACAAGGCTGTGGAGGCTCAGGCCTTGCATGTACAGTAAACAGATGTTGCAGGCTACTACTCAATGCTCCTTGGAACTGTGCTCGAGTTGCCACAGGAAAACCAATGTTCCTTGATTGTGTTCTTCAGACAACACAACAGAAGCAGCTGAAGTGTGGCCTCCACCTCAGCACGTCCACTTCTGCCTGTCGAATTGTACATACCGCATCTCCTTTGAAGAAATAGCTAAGTACCACACGAAAAAGTGGCAGAGGAGTCAAAGCACAGAGTTCCCTTCTTAAACATGCAATTGACCGTGCTACAGGGGTGTCGGCTTGAGCACTGAGCAAGAGTGAATCAAGAGCATCAGCCACATCAGAGGGTTAACTTTGAAGATTCTGCTTCTTTTTCTTAGCAGCACCCTGTTTTAGTGATGTGCCATCTTCTTTATTCAACTTTAAAAGTTGTTCTGTTTTCAAGAGTAATTCCTTCCTGGTGGTTTATTCTTCTGTTTATCGAGTTTGATATTTAGACTTGGTTTCCATCACGTGGTTGGAAATTTCAGTTTTCTTCATATTTAGACTTGATGAGTCCATTTTGCCTTTTGTGAATGTAGTAACTGATTTCAACAGCCAACTTCTTGAGACAGCTCTGTGTGTGTACGTGTACGTGTACGTGCATGCATGCGCATGCACGCGCGCGTGTGTGTGTGTGTGTGTGTGTGTGTGTAGGTATAGAATGTGTATTTATTCAAAAGGAATAGATGGCCTGTCTTCTAGATTTTACCTCCTTTGGGTCATTTCCTGCTATCAGTCAGAATTCTCAACACAAACTATACTGGCAGCAAATTTTGTCCTTTAATTCTTGTGTCCTTTGTCTATTATGGAGATAAGAGATTACCTCAGATTTTTCTGCTTATTTTTCTAGTGTCAATATTCTTTGGGGTTCCTTTTAGCCAAATTGTTTAATTTTTTAAGAAAGAAAACCAAGGACTTTTTTTTAAACTTAATTTTAAATTAATCACTGAATTGTAAGTAAAAATAACTGCTAAATATTCCAAGGAAGTAGTTTAAATCACTTATGCAGAGTGCAAATTAGTTAGAGATGCTAAAATTATTCCCAAATTACAAAGAGTCTTAGAAAAAAGAATTATATGAACACTAGATTCATCAGGGAATTGATTGTGGAATGTGTGTTCTGGCCCAAGTATTCCCTTTTCATTGAAACTATCAAAAAACCTTCAAAATCTACTATAAACATGGAAAAATGCCTCTCTTATGGGTTTACTAATGACACGATGACATTCGTGTTCTTCTGTGATTAATTTCAAGTGCCAACATCAAGAATAATTCCAGACCATGAAAACAGGCACGTGCTTTTAGCAAGTTTGGGGGTTGCTGAGCAACATGTGTGAATGTCTCAACAAACACTTTCAAAGGAAAGAACATAGTTAGCTCACTTTTTTAGGGGAAGTGATGAAGTGTAATAGAGTTCAACCTATTCAAAGACACTTGCCAAAGTTTTAAGACGTAGTGTTCCACTCAGAGATGTGGGAAACAGCAATGACAGGAGGAATAAAAAGAAAAATTATTCTACTAAATAAAACTTTCCAGTACTTTTGAGAATTAGCTAACATATAAGCAATCACAGCAGGCTGGATTACATGGAATTCAGTCCACTAACATATGAAAGCATGACTTATTAATTGGAAAAAAAAAAACGACCAAATGTCTTCATTTAGAAATCATAGTAAATTCAGATCAGTTGATCAAATTAATTTCACAATAAGCAAGGAAGTTGAAAACAATCTTTTGGAATTTGCTGAGATTTTTGTGCCTGAAAAATCATATCTGATTTTTGATTGCATCAAAACTAGGCTTCAACTATGTCTGTAATTCTGGCAGTGATTGGAAAAGTGTTACTTTATTTGAGTTATAATAGATGTTACAGCTTCTCAAATTTTGATTTTTCCACTTAGATAATTATATAAATCCAAGTTTCAGAAACATCTGAATTTTAGGTGAATTAAATGGAAGTCTTCATATGTGTAAGTTTTGTCTTTTGGGTACATATACAGTTGATAAGCTAATATTTTTATGCAAAATGCCCAAAGGCTTATTATTTGATATTTGAGCAAGGTACCTACTACTATTAATTATATTAGGCTTAACAAAAAGATATATCATTTTTACAATTACATTTAGAGAAATATTTTGACTACTTGTTTAATTCTTTGTTTTTTAATAAACTATTTTTATAAAAATTCTTTGAGAAATTTAACAGTCTTGAAAACAAATATCTAAGTTTTAGCATAATTCATCTGTTCTTAGAAATTTACCTTTCATAAATTTAGCTGTTGAGTGATAGAATATTGCTTCTAAATTTACTGTGCCAAAGACTCAAGATAATTTAGCTTGTATAATTAATAACATTCTAAATTATGATAGTATAAATCTTTCTACCCTGGAGTAAAAGTATATAGTCATGACTCATACAACTTTTGCATGCATATGAACATTTGCCTAAACAGGCAGAAAAAGCTTTTTCCATGGCTGTTAGACACTATATCTTTGCACAAAAAGATAGTTTCAGATTATTCTTATATTATGAAATATCCCTTGGAAATATTTTCAAGTTTTAAGGCAACATATTTTTCCTAATGTAAGCTAATTTTTTCTGAAAGTTTATTAAAACAACACTGTAATGGAAAATAAATTTCGCTTCAAGTGAAATTTCAATGATCTGTCATAGAAATGTCCACTGATTTCAATGAGGATGCTCACAAGCATACTAGTGATATCTTCAGACCCAAACATGGACTTTGAAACTAACAAGTGATAATCTTAACGATGTTTTAGCCAGGCTTTAGGATAAGCTGATCTGCAAATCATGATCATGGAAGTATTTGGTTGTGTCCATCCTACTTTAATATGAATGTTTTATTTTTCCTAAATGAAAGTTTTTATCACGTGGAAAACAAAGTAAGTACTGATGGTTTTCTACACTAGACTTAGATTAAAACTGTAAAGTTTTCAAGCCCTATGTAGTACACTGTCCTATAAAATAATAAATGAATAAATGGAATAAATTACATTACTTCACATTTGTACATTTGTACTTCCACACATTTATTTATTTATTTATCTGAAATGTCATCTCATCTAAGATTTTTTTTTTACTCAATCCAGAATAATGTGAAACTGTCTTTTCATGCAGTGAGAGACAGGGACTCCATTACATGCCATATTAACCCTCTGCACTCACACCATTATCAACACGTGAGGCACACTGTCCCTTAACAGCACCCACCACCTGCCTCCTGGCTCACAGGAACCAGAGAAGCTCAGGCACAGAAGGGGCAATCCAAATCGAGGAAGACTGGATGAGGACTCATTCCAGCGGTGTCTTACTGGTCTGTTTCTCTTAGTGGGCCTAGCTCGTGAACATACATTCCCCACCTCTTCAACAAACTTCAGTTTCGGAATCTTGGAATATATGAATTCACTCTTTTCTGTCTCATCAAAAAAAAAGATTTCATCTCCTAAAACTACATAGCTGCATATTTCAACCCCATTTCACATAATCCCTGTAACTTTTAGCTTCTCTGCTTAAAATACTTCCACAAGCTTTTCTCACATGCTGTATTTTACATACTTACTACGTTCCCTACCATTTTTATTTAATTCCACATTCATATGGCTAGTAATTTCTTTCAAAGTTTCACCCTCTGTGTTTTGCACTGCATTTTTACAACTGATATCATTCCATCCCTTTCTGGGCCTAGACCTCTGGTTTATATCAAGATTAACGTTTTAAGCTTCAAGTGTCAGATACCTTCAGTCGTCAAAATTTTCTATAACTGACTCTCCGGCAACACAGCTCCTGGGCTGACTGTCTTTTCAACACAAAGCAGATACAACTGACCTAGTGTTAGTTAGGTCACTTTTCTGAGTCACTACAGATGTGTCAATCAGCCACCTGTGGGAAAGGAACAGTCTGCAGCAGGAAAACCAAATAAAACTAAACAAGCAATCTGAGATCAAGCCCGTGGTCTTGGTCCTTTAAGCATTACTTGTTGACAAAGTGAAATGGTCACTAATATACCTGCCATATTAAGTACATGGTAAATTCAATATGCATATTTTCAAGGATGTAAATCTTTTCATCTAATATGACAAAAATTATCTTAATTGTTGATAATTTAGACAAGTAAATCATGTTTTAAAGCACGACTACATTATCATGGACACATGAGTTTATTTTGGGAATATATTATGATTCCTACAACGTAATATTTGATGCATCTACTCTTAGATGCGGCTTTCATATGAAATTATTGAAAAGGTACTGTCATTTTAAATATAAAATAATTATGTTAGAAATATCCTGGTAAAAGAATATTAGGGTTAAAGTTGATTGGCATCTGGCTTTTTTTTAGATTTTCCTATGACTACAGATAACCATATTACTCAAAATATGTTACATGCATATACTAAAATGAAATCCAATAGTTTGTAAAGTCCAATGAAATCCAATAGTTTATAAAATTAATCTGTGTTATATATGGAAAAAAGAACACTTTCAAAAATTCAGAAGTGATTTTGATCAATCAGTTGATTATTTGTCAATATACAGGGCTGAAGTCACCCTAAAATGGGTGAAGTTAACTCTCCAGTCCCCAAAAATATCTTACTTTAAAGACAGGACATGTACATATGCAGAGCAAGGGGACAAGGAGGAAAGTGCCCGGTGCACGGGGTACTGTACGTTTGGATGCAGGTTCAGCACAGGGAAAAACTCAATCAGGCTGTGAGTTAATCAGTAAAGGTTTCACTACATGGGTGGGAAGTGAAAAAGCTTCCATAGCTGGACAGCGTGATGACTGACCTATTAATGCACTCAGCTCGCCACAATAAATGACTGCAAACTGGATGTCTTAGATTAGAACAAGAGAAACTTACTGTCTTGCAGTGCTGGAGGCCAGGAATCTGAAAGCATGACAGGCGTGGGTGTGCATCCTTCTGTCTGGAGGGACTACACGAGGAGCTTTCCCATGCTTCTCCCCAGACTTCTGCAGCTGCTCCTCATTCTCAGTGCTCCCCGGTACACAACGTGTCAGGGCGACATTTACCCCCATCTTCACATTTATTTCCTCTCTTGCCTCTCTCATCTGTTCCTCTTAAACACCCAGTGGATTTTAAGGGCCCCTACAACTCAGGGTTAATTTCATCTCCAGATTCTTAACAATGTGCATGTAGAAAGACCATCTATCTAAATAAGGGCACACTGTGAGGTTCAGCATGGATATGGAATTCGTAAGAGAGCAAGACACTTTGCAGTTTAGCACAGATGGTGAGAATAATGCTCACCTGGGCCAGGAACTCTCATTAAAATCCTCAGAGACTGGGGAGGCGACACTAATAGACGTGAGCACTAAGCTGTTAGAGGGCAACAGAAGTTTAAAAACATTGAAATTCTAAATATAATGAAAAATGGCTTTCCAGCTCATACTGTTGCGTAGAAAAGATTCAGCCAGAAGATTCCTGGAGTGTGTCCTCCAAGAGAAAACACAACAATAGCACAGCCTCCCATTTTTAAATGCTTACTTCTGTCCCGGACAGCTGCAAGTATTTTGCATGCAATTAAAACTCTACAATGTGTGTGCTTTTATTTGATCTACTTTATAGGTGAAAGTGTGGAGACTTTGAGTTGTTAAAATACTTTGAATTCCGTATTGGGTAAGTGACGCACCGGAACTCAAATCCCAACCGTGTGAACTCGGGAAGGCACAAGTGACCCCGAACACTGAACAGACAGGGCATGACAGCTAGAACAGAAGGCGGGCACAGCTTTGGAGGACTGTGAAGACCGGAGAAAGGGTCTGGTCATTCCTCAGCCTAAGGAGTAGGCACTGAGGTTCCTGAGAGGGCACATGACATGACAGAAACAGGTCTGATGAGACTGAGCCAATATTTAGGTACCAGGAAAAACTGGAGAACAGGGATCTTCAGGTAGTCTGTTAGAAGCTTTTGTAATAAGACACTTTTGCAAGGAATCGCCAGGAGGTGATAAGGGCGTGCACTCAGGTAGTGGCAATTATGAGTCATTTCAAGTATGTGCCGTAGGGAATAAGCCTGCCTGTGGAGAGTTCCTTCCCTCCACTCTTTCATAGAATTGAAAGAGTCTTTCTGAATAGTGATGAAGGAAAATGAAATATGATCATAGAACACTTGCTTGGCTTAGTCTGTGAACAATTTTATCGCCTTGAAAGTTTCACTATTTGCTTCCAAGATCCAAACAATGCAAATCTCCTTTTGCCACCCAAAGTATTTAGTTATAATAGACTATCAACAAAATCACGAGTGATCCCTTCCAATATAATTATAGGGTGTGCCGCAGTACAGATGTCTGCATACAAAGCAGGAGCAGCCTGCAATTAGTGAGAATCGTGCAGCAAATATGGTTAGAGGCAAAAACTTTGCTCTAAATTTGACAGCTCCAGCTATAAATAGTTTGGTGTGTGTGTGTCTTTGTCAAGGACATCTTTGCTTCATCTGATACTTTTTTGCAAAATAATGTTACAACCATGGATGCCATATGTAAAAGCTGTTTTTCCTTTGCATTGGTTTCTCCTCATTCAAAATGCTCTGAATAATCCATTATGAAAATGTCTCCGCATTTTCCGTGCATCTGGAAGGTATGCATATGAATTTATAATGCTTATGTGCAGCATAAGTCAGTGGTTAGTTCATCTGATTGTAAATCATGTGACCATGCACCATGACCACATTAAAACGGAGCCACAAATAAAAAGGGAGAATGGGTTCTAACCTATAATTGTGGTTCTCAGAATCAAGACCCTCACAAGCACTTAGTCCTAAATGTGTCAATGTAAGAAATGCCTAAAAACTCACATTAGTTAATGTTTACCATGTGTAGCACATGGAATGGCAGGTTAGCAACTTTGAAATGTTTATTTTGTGGAAAGACAGCAAAAGTCACTATATATTCAACATAAATGTATTATGGCTGGCCATGTAATGTATACTGAAATCAAAGACTTCTACTTCAAGAATTTCATGTGAAAATTAAGAATGTATTTTGGAGCCATTCTGGAGCATGTATTTGCATTTAAAATTATGTTATGTATTTCTTGATGAAAATGTAGCACATTCTGTAGGAAAATAAAAGACAGATCAAATGACACCACTGTGTTTTGTATTTTAGATTAAATCTATGCTGTAAATGTCCTCACAGAGTTCATCTGGGGTCACAATGTATTATGATCTATGAAGGCCAAATTCCTTCTTCAAATAGAATTATGATTAGTAACCGAAAGAATCCTGAACAGATATGGTTTTGTCATAATGGTAAGTGTATGCATTTTAGAAAAGTTTAAAAGGTAAATTAATCTGTCCAACTTAGCATTTCACAATATCCATTTAAAAGTGCAAATATCAAAATATAAGTTTATGAAAGTCTGAATATTTACATATAAAATTATTTATGTAGTTCTATACCTCATCAATAAATTGTTATATTATTCTTTGTTCTCTTGATGACTTGCTAGCAGTATTTAAACTGTTCAAAGCCTAGATATAGGATCTTTTCTTAGTTTTCCCTATTTGGGACATTTGTATTTAGTTACTTAAAACATTTTAGAATAAGGGCAGTCAATTAGTGTAGCCCACTGACTGTGACACACCTTGCAATTAATTATTTTGTTTCTTTAAAGATTTTTTAAATCTTCTCTTGATTGTGAAAATAATTGTTTATTCTTTCAAAACCTTGAAAATTATTTGCACACAAAAGGAATAAATATAGACAAATCTCAAAGTCCTGGAAGGGGCCATCATTTAAAAGAGAACGAGTTGTTCTGATACTTTACTTAATGATTAAAGAAATGTTCCTGAGTAGTTCTGTCACTATTTTTTTTTCTGTTTCGGAAACGAGGGATTGAACCTTGCACTTTGGCATGTGAAATGTGATACTGAAATGTTTAAAAGGAGGCACATAAAGGCCGCGTTCACTCGGGGCTGCACTCCAGCCCCTGCGTGCCAGGTTGTATATTACAGCCCTAAAAGGGCTCAGGACAGCATGTGAGAAGTGGGCTGTGCACCTGACTCCTGGGGATGGCTGGGGACAGCATCAGGCCTGGAAAGATGACACAAAGGACAAAGGAGAAGAGCCAATGTGTTTAAGATGAAAAGTAAATGCTTCCTTTTGGGAGGTGCCAGGTCTTGGTGTTTGTCCCCCACCATGTCATATTTTAACTACAAGACGTATTATGGATGAAATCAAGTTCTCTACACTGAAAGTTCTGAAGTGTCTGAAAAATGTCATCCATTAGGGGAAGGCAGTAAGTGAGTAGAAGATTACTCGTATATATGCTGCTTATTTATTTTTTCAATGTAAAGTCCTCTTTAAAGTTTAACACAAGCAAAGAGTTGCATCTTTTCAGTATTTTAAATCGTGAGCTAAGTTTAAAAAGGGTCAGGGTCCTTTATTAAGGGCCAGTTTTCAAGAGAGTATTTCACTGCCAATACTTTATTTATTAAAACTTGACACATATTTGAGTCATTATACATTTAAGAATTAAATAAACGACCTTGAATAATTTTTTTTTTTTTTTTTTTTTTGCTTTTGAGACAGGGTCTCGCTTTGTAGTTCAGGCTGGCCCTGAGCTCACTATGGTGCCCAGGCAAGCTGCTGTGAACTCAGCGATCCTCCTGTCTCTGCCTCCCAAGTGCTGGGATGACAGGCGTGAGCCACCAGGTCCGGCATTGTGGTATGCGGTGTTGATTGTTGGTGAGCGCGTCTCCACGCCCAGCATTATATGTGGTTACCGGGGACCGAACTCAGGACCTTGCGCTTGTGAGGCAGGCGCCAGAACCACTGAGCTAACCCTCTGGCCCCCAACCTTGAATAATTTTGATAACTTTCTGGTGGTTATGATAAAAGAATACTATTTCAAATGTATATGGAATGGCATAGGGCAGTATCTATTAATTACTTCAGATTGGCTGATGTATGGATTAATTCAGAATCTGAACTAATTACTAAAAGTCATGGTGGATATTTTATGATTCATGGGAAGGCTGAGAATTTGTAAAATACATCTATTATTTAAAATAATTTTATTTGCAATCCTTTTATCCATAGAGTTAGCACCAAATATATGGTATTTATGCTCCTCCTCCTTAAAACTACTTTTCTTTCCCAAATAAGTTTATACATTTGTAGGGAAAAAATTATCTCTTTGAAGTGCAGAACCTAGTCTTTGGCAGATAATTTTCTCCTTTTAATTTTTTTCGTTAGACTCTGTGGTGCACAACACTTATTTATCATGATAAACTGGTACATATGTAGATTGAACCTTTATCCTTTTTAAATTCCTTTGCTTTTGAGAGAAAAAAACACCTGGTGCAACTTCATGTCTATAAACCCTCATTCTCCTGTTGACCTTCTTAACACCTCATGAGTGAGTCTAAAGGTAATTCTTTCTCATATTACAATTAATATAACTGAGTATCTATGCTTTTGAATATTAACAGAAAACCTAACATCTTTCGGACTGACAGAAGACATCCTAGGGTTGCCTTCAGATTCTCTGCTCTGTGAGAGGATTATATTTTCTAAATTTCTTAACATAAAGAGATAATGGTGTTGTGTGCAGAGACTATGGCCACTTATCTATGTCAGTGGTTTTAGAAAGGCCACCACTCCCACAGCAATGTTCAGGACCTCCTGAGGGACTAAGCCTATTCAGTTCATCCTTCAAAGCTCATGCCAAAACCCTCTGTTTGTTATGTTTGCAATCCTTAGATTGATATCTCTGCACTGAATGTTCAATAGCTGTGGAAAAATGAACTTCATAGGATAAGGCTTTTTGCTTTATTACAGTGTTTCTGAAGTGGTGTATCTTTCAAATACTAACTGGCTTCTGATGGGAGGACAATAAATATATTGTGGATTAATTCCTTTCCACAAATTCCTAATTTATAGGATTCTAAAAAATATTTCACATATAGCTTAAATATTGAATCCTATTTTATGTTTATATTCTCATAATGAAAATGTAAATAAAAAATATGGACAATCTATCTTCTTTGTACCTACATTTCTTACTCAGAAAGCAGAAATGACAATGATGGAATTTGAACAAAGATTAAGTGACAATACAATCAGCTGTTATGACAACTATGAGTACTTTATTGCCTATAAATTTGACCGTTTTCAATTAATCAAGGTCATCTCTAATTTAATGGAACTTGTCTAGATATCAATTATGCAAGTAAGAAGAAAAAATATATATATTGTGGTGAAAATGGAGGAAATAAAGGCTAAATAGTTAAAAATTACTTGCATGATAACTTTATTAGCCAAAACAGAATATCATATAACTATTTGGATTAAATAAAAGAAAATTACTGGGAGTAGTGGCTCATGCCTGTAATCCTAGCACTCGGGAGGCAGAGACAGGAGGATTGCTCAGTTTGAGGTTTGCCTGGGCTACATAGTGAACTCAGGGCCAGCCTGTACTCAAAGTGAGACCCTGTCTCAAAAAATAGAGAATTATAAGACAAAATAAAATAAAATAAAATAAAATAGTCTTAAATCTATCTCATTTCCTAATAAACTGACAATATATATGCCTCTGTACTCATAAAATAGTTTACAATATTATTTTAAAGGTATTTCCCTAAAATTACTAATCATCCCACTACTGGATTAAAAATAAAAAAAGAAATCAAATTGTCACTTATCTAGAATGGCACAGGTGTTATACAGACAAGGGGATGGCCCTGTACTTAACCCACAGCATTTATTTATATATCTTTGTGTGGCTGCTGTGGTTTAGATCTGGAATGACCTCCCCAAACCCTCACATATTCAGAGGTAGGGCTTTTGGAGGTGACTGAATTATGGGAAGAATATAAGTGGATAGCAGTTAGGATGAGTTAGACCATGGCGTACTGGAAGCTTGGCCTGAAGGGGTGTATGGTATCTGCTTCTCTGGCTCCCCTTCTCCTCTCTCTGCTTCATGGCTACAAGCCACCTTTCTTTACTGTGTTCTTTCACAAGACTGTTCTTTCCTTAGAGCCTGTCGACCATCAACTAAACCCACTGAAATTGTAAGCCAAAATAAATCTCTTCCCCATTAAGTTGTGACTGTTGAATGTTTTTTTCCCAGAAATGAAAAAGTGACTAAGACACTGACTTTGAGCTTTCTGAAGGTAATAAATACTCTTTATTCACATTTATATATCTGATACTGAGTTTTTTGCCTGGCTGTGCCAAATGCTTAATAAATATCTGTTCAATAAACAAGTGCAAGCAAAATCACTGAGATAGAAGAGAAGAAACCGTACATATAGATAAGGAAGTATCAAGTCCCTTGATGTCTCTGAGGAAGCGCAGGGAATTCCAGGTGTTACGAGTGAGTATACTGGAGAGTAATGGCAAGAGACAAAGGACAGAGGCAGAGAAGAGGTTCCCTTATAAGAGAGGTGGAAGGCAAGTTAAAATTGGGAAAGAAGAGCTGGCAGGAGGACTCAGTCTTTCCTGGAGCAGAAACTTGGCTTGGACAAAGATAATGGAAATTGTAAGAAAGACTGTTTTGAGATGTGATGTGTTATAAAAGGCAGAACACCTAGAATTTAAAGTTCAACTGAATGCAGGGGTAAGTGACAAAATGCCTTTCAACTTTGCAGTATTAACAACTAGTTAATAGAGTTGCCATCCTTGCAAACTGAGAACTATGGGCTGACCGTTCACTCTCCTGCTTAACATCTTCTGTGATTTTTCTATCTGATGGTCCTATTCTGTGGGTCAAGTGTGGCCGTTTTCTAAGGGCCATTCTTCGTCCTCATCTCACTTCACTCTTTACAGTTTTAGGGTGACTTCATTTACTCTCAAGGTTTCTTGTACTCCCTTCCCCAGGTAACTCTCAAGTCTCTTATTTGTTGCCTTGAGTTCTTGCTCCAAAACCACATTTGACCATCTCAAAATACCTAGAACAAGCCTAATCTCCTCGTACTGTAAAATAGCACTTACGTTTGTACTTCAAGCTGGGTTCATTAGACAATGGACTACAGACTTCTCTAGATTAGAAACCGGCCATAATTGTTAGAACGTTTTGCTCTCAGATACTCACTGCAAACTGACCAAAATGCATTCAGCTGTATTTCTCGTACACTATTTAGTATCACCCTATCATCACCATATAAACTCTTTGGACTATTACATGGACTACTTCAACTTCCTAGTTGGTTTATTTGTCTCCAGTCTGCCCACTGTTAGTCCATCGTTCAAATTGCTCAAACTGTGTCATGTGACCACCTTGGTTAAAATATATTTTCTTGTCTATCACTGAATCAGTCAATATGATAGCCACCTGCCCTATGTGGCTATGAATACTCAAAATATGACATGTCCTGTTTAAGACATGCTATGCTCTAAGTGTACAACACACATAAGATTTTGGCATCTTAGCATAGAAAAGGTAAGATAGGGCCAGAGATTTAGCTCAGTGTTTCTGACACCTGCCTTACAAGAGGAAGGTCCTAAATTCGAGCTCCATAACCACATACAACAATACTGGGTGTGGTGAATCATGCCCACCAGCAATCAGTACCACACACCACAGTGCCAGGCATGGTGGCTCACACCTGTCATCCCTGTATGCAGGAGGCAGAGGCAAGAGGATTGCTGAGTTTGAGACTTGCCTGGGCTACATAGTGAGCTCAGGGCCAGCCTGAACTACAAAGTGAGACCCCTGTCAAAAAAATAAATAAAAATAAAAAGGTAAGATATCAATTAATTTTTAGTTTGACTATATATATTAAGATAATGATATTCAGAGAAAAAATGTTGATAATGTGGCAGAGCAGCAAGATCAGAAAGCTCTCTTCCTACCTATACAAAATTTTCATGGGAAAAATCAGTTTGACCTAGCAATTTTGAAACAGCTATCCATCTTCAACTCTAAGTGCAGCAGGCCATTACATATGGATTCTTGAAGCAACTGCACACAGACTACTGGAGTCAGGCTGGACAAAAGGAGTTTATGCTTCTTCAGGGAGTCATATTCTGACACTGACTGCTGCTTCTGGTCCAGACAAGAAGGTAAATGGCCCTGGTTTTGGCATCTGAAGTCATTGCTGCATGTACCTCCCCTCCTGCAGAAGTGACTTCCAGGAGATTCAAAGGGATAATATTTATCTCATCTTCTCTTTCATTTTTTCTATTTCCTTTTTGCAAAGCCAGGTGTAGAAACCTTCAGCATTAAAAAGTAACTCCAACAAATTTCCCAATGTTATATGTGATTTTGAGATGTATATAAATTGTACCAATAAAGAATTCAATAAAAAAGTAACTCCATTTACTGAGAATATTAGAAAGTGATCACACAAGCACATGGAAAGACGTAGGTTCTGAACAAACTCAAGAAGATATTGAGTTTACACCTCAACCTGGTCTTGTACCTATATAAACACACATATATGTATGAAACTAAATAAAAGTATCAAAACCTAGGTCAAAGAGGAAAGAATCTTATTTCCATAATTAAAATAGCAGTAGATTCAAGTGTCTACGTTTCAACAAAACTATTCCCACAAGGTATACCAAAACAAACAAACAAACAAAAATAACTGTGACTCAATCAAAGGAAAGAAAAAGGACAAATTAGTAGAAACAACCCTGGAAAAACAAAGACCTAAAAAATTGAAAAATACTACATTTGACAAAGACTAGAGACAAATACTTAAAAATTCTCAAAGAACTAAGGAAATTTTAGAGAAATGCAATAAAATAGCATTGAACCAAATATAAACTTAAGAGAAAAAAGAACCAAAAAAGAAACTAGAAGGAAATTTTACAGCCAAAAAATATAACTGAAATAAAAATCATAGTACATGGATCCAAAAGTGTATTTAAATAGGCAGAATGAAAATCAGTGGACTTGGAAGATATGACAACAGAAATTATTAAGTCTGAGAAACAGAAAAAAAAATTGAAGAATAGTAAACAGATCTTCAGGGACATTTGAGACACCATGAAACATACCAACGTAAAATTGCAGAAGCATCAGGAAAAGAGAAATGGAAGGAGGAAGAGAAAATATTCACAAAAATGGCTCAAACTGCCACAATTTAATGAAAGATGTGAATATAAGCATACCTTAAGTTCAAAGACTTGAAGACAAACTCAAAATGGTCTACATCAGTTGGGCATGGTGGCTCACGCCTGTAATCCCAGCACTTGGGAGGCAGAGACAGGAGGATTGCTGAGTTCGAGGCTTGCCTGGGCTACATAGTGAGCTCAGAGCCAGCCTAAACTACAAAGCGAGACCCTGTCTCAAAAAAAAAAAAAGGTCTACATCAAGTTATACTGCAATCAAATTTTCAAAATCAGAGACAGAGTCTTGAAAGCCCAGGAGAAAAGCTACTTGCCACATAAAGGCTCTTCAATTAGAAAATAAGCAACTTTCTCTTTACAAACTTTGAAGGCAAAAGGCAATGAGTTGATGTATTGAGAAAGATCCAAAAGGAAAAAAAAAACCTGTCAACTAAGAATTTTACAACCAGCAAAACTGTCCTTCTAATGCCGGGTGTGGTGGCTCACACCTGTAATCCCAGCACTCGGGAGGCAGAGACAGGAGGATTGCTGAGTTCAAGGCTTGCCTGGGCTATATAGTGAGCTTCAAAATGAGACCCTGTCTCAAAAAACAAAAACAAACAAACAAACAAAAACAAAAACAAAAAAAACTGTCCTTCTAAACTTAGGGAAGAACAAACACATCCTCAGCTAAGCCAAAGCCCTAAGACTGTATTAGTGACTGGATCTTCTCTGCCAGAAATCCATGAGGGAATTCTATGGGAAAGGAGAGGGCACTAGATAGTAAGTAAAGATTACCTGAAGGAATTAAAATCTCAATAAAACAGGCAATTATGAAACTAATTTTATTGTACAAATTGGCTTGTGTCTCTACTTTTCTTTGTGACTTAAACAATGATATATAACTTGCCGGGCGTGGTGGCTCACGCCTGTCATCCCAGCACCCGGGAGGCAGAGGCAGGAGGATTGCTGAGTTCGAGGCTTGCCGGGGCTACATAGTGAGCTCAGAGCCAGCCTGAACTACAAAGCGAGACCCTGTCTCAAAAAGAAAAAAAAAAAAAGCTATATAACAAATTATTGGTCTAGCACATTATTGTGCCTTTACTTTGAAATTCCACACTTTGTTTTCAACACAGTCAAAGAGTCTAAGGTATTTACAAATACAGTAGTACAGTATTATTCATCTATTTTTGTTAGATAGTGTATAAAGATACTTTTGTGACATAATCAACCAAAATGGTTATGGAGTGCTATAGAAATTAAGGTTTTTATATGCTTTTTGAAGGTAGGGTGGTATAAATTCAAGGTAGACGTTTATAAATTGAAAAATTATGTAATGAAATATTTGAACAGTTAAAAATTTCACTACAAAAAATCAGCTAAACATAAGACATACAAAGTAATGCAGGAAATTGAATGTATAAATATATATGTACATAATGAAATGTGTACATATAACACATGTATAACATATTTTAAATCACACAACTTGCCTAAATTTAAGAAATGCATTATAATTGAATAGTTACATTAAAGAAAGGCCAAGTGAAAGATAATAGCATTTAGTTTTGAGTTTATACTTCATGAGAGAGTTGAGAAAAAAATGAGAAGGAGGAGTGGTAGGGCTCATTGAAAAAACTGATACATCTCTCGGAATTTCTTCTCCACATCGGAGGTTTTCAATATCAAAGACTGTTTTGCATGGCAGAGAGACTAGGGGTCAGCTGGGTGCTGGTCAGAAGGTGCAGGAAATGTCCAACCTGCACCCAAAAGACCACTCATGAACTGACTTCATAGCAGCTAATACCGAAACCATGTTAAAACATGTACTGGAGAATCCATAATTCTATTATTCTTTTAAAAATGAAACATGATAGAATGAGCAGAAGTGAAACATAAACAATAACATAATCATGTATACCACAACTCAAAGTACTCACCCACTTCTAAAAACATTTCTGAGTAGAACCAGGCCTCGAAATGAAAAACCTATGTGTTCTAAAGCCTCTGTCCCACTGCATTCAAGTGTGCTTAAAATTAATCACTGTTCCTCTTTCATCTCTGTATTATACTTTGCTGCTGTAAAATAGCCTAGGTGTTTGAGGTAAGAATTTTTTCAAACACATTAGAATCGTAGGTGGAACAATTGTAGTTAGATATTTCTGAGAATAACTCATTTTGTAGACTTAAATCATCTCTTGAAAAAGAGTGTTTTGTTGTGTACCCTAATCGGCAACTTCCTGCTTCAATACAAATGGCTTTAACGAGACCAAACCAGTGACTGACATCAAAAGAGGATTGCAAAATATATTTGTCCTGAATTAGTTGCCAATGAATAAAATACAAAAGGATTATATTTCTACTGAACTTTACAGGAGAATGAAAGAAAACAGAGTGCTTTGGGTAAACTGGGCTTGAGAAGTTACTTTAACCCAGCTTGTGAAAGCTAGAAGCGCGTCTCTGTGGATGAGGGTTCCCTACTCCAAGTCTTCAGGGATCTGGGTTGCTCTGCTTTCTGCTTCCTTCTGATTGGTACCACAGCGACACAGAAATTGGCAAGACTCTATAAACGATCTACAGGCACTCTGGAACCTTGTGGGCACACCTCAAACCATCGATCTTATGAAGCAAGAGATTTGGGGTAAATATTATAAAACTAATGGAAATTTCTATTTTAAAACTCGCCATTTATTCTTTTTCATATGTATGGACTGAATGACAGCCTTCTACCAACAAATTTTCAATCATTTTTCATTGATTGACAGTACATTTCCCCCTTTATGTCAATTTTGCCTCCGAAGAGATTTTGCCAACAATTTTAGAGTGAAAAGATAGACATAAAGTCTATTTTATTGACAAAATTCAATATATTATTTTTTTCACCTCACTCACAGATCTCACATCACAGTGCTTTCTCTGGAGCCTCAGCTTCATTACTTTTCTCACTGCTGAGACAAAATGCCCGACACTCTAAAGAAGGAAAAATTTATTTTTGACCCAGTTGATAGAGGTTTCAGTCCGTAGTTGGCTGGCTCCGAGGCAGGTTTCCATGGCACAGTGGCAACGCAGACGAGGAATGGACCAGGGCAGGGCACAGAGGGCAGGCGCAAGGTCACAGAGCAGTAAGGCAGCTTCTTTCTGTGCCTTTATATTCCATCTAGGCTTTTGGGTGGTGCCACCCACCCCCAAGGTGGGCAGCCTAATCCCAGCACCACATCCTTGATCTCATTATCACACACCCTAGATCCTGCCACATCCAAAAAGCCCCACCTGTGACTGCATGAGGCTTTAAGGGAACATCTAGATGCGAGCCATAACAGGCCTGGGTAACCTAGGCATTAACAAGTTTTTGTCTTATTCCTGGGACAAGATATCCAACACCATAAGTCAAAGGAGAACTTTGCTTTGTTTCACAGTTTGCAAAGGTTTGAGACCGCAGTCAGCTGGTTCTAAGGTGAGGCAGCACGGCGGGGGAGAGACAGCTCACAGCACAGCAGCAGGAAGCAGAGAGAAGGGTCAAGGCAAGAGGGAGGGGAGAGGCCCTGCCAGGCCATGCCCACCACATTCCCCTCATTCCACATGTAGCTCTGCGCTCCTCAGTGAACTAAACTGCTGATAAGAATCACAGGCTACTAATGTAACCACCGCCCCAAAGCCCTACTTAGGAGACCATCTGGCTTTGAGGGGATATCTACTGATAAAAAATAACCCTTATCAACATCATACATTCAACTTTGTTTTTGTTTTATTTTGCCTTATAAATTATTTCTGAAGCTCAAAGTTCATTGTTTTTATTGTTGAACAAAAAACATGTGTCCCTCAACGACATAGTCAGAAAACAAACCCACTGGATGTCCTTAGCACTCTACTTTAACATAAACATCCCAGAAGGACTGAGCTCAAAATCTTCTGTTGATGCCCAGGTAAAATTTTAGATTATTCAGTTTTCAGTTATATTTCAGTTACATAAGGAGGTATGTTGATCCCACTACATGCAAAATTCCCTGCCTGAATGGAATGGTAGAAGTTGTTAATATAGAAAATATTTCCCAGTACAAGTTTTGCTGATGCAGAAACACTAAAAAAAAAAAAAAATAGAAATTTGGCTATTTGTCTGTCAACACTATCTCAAAGATATCATTGAAATGAGGCAAGCTACTGTGACTTGTATCCAGATGTCCCCGCCAAAGCCTCATGTAGTCAAAAGTGGAGCTTTTTGGAGGTGGCTGGATCTAGGCTGCATGATACTGGTTTTAGGGGTATATGATTACTACTATTAGCTTCATGACTGGTTCAGTACAGCTCTGCGACCGCCGGTCCAGAATGGGAAGGCCCACCCTGTGTGTGGGTGGCACCACCTAAAAGGCAGGTTGCCTGGATTACTGCTTTTCTGACTGTCCTTGCTTTACCATGGACTGTTTCTCCCCTGCATGCCACTCTGCCATGCCACCCTGTCCTAGAGCCAGCCAACTGGGGACTCTACACCACCATAAACCTTTCCTCCTTTAACTTCAAGAGGTGGGTATTTTGTCTCAACAACAAAAAAAGTAACTAAGACACAAGTTTAAAATGCAGGATCATTACAGTGACAGCATCAAGCATCGATACTCTGATTTTGCTCAACACTTTCAGTTCTAACACATTTCTGTCTTCTCCAAAGGGTTGCTTAAATTCTCACCATTTCTGAGAGCTGCTTATTTATTTTCACCTGTCTAGTTTATCACTCATGGTTTAGAGGTTTATTCAAAAGTACAATACATAAAAGGTCCGCAAACAGTAGCTGTTAACATTTTTTTCATTCACAAATGGGAAAAGTAAATCAGTATTTACATATGTGGATGCTTGAGAGAGAATCATTAATCTAAAGATGAAAAGATCAGCTTCTACTAATTCTGTATGAGGTAACTTTTTATCAGTGTTAACTTTCAACAAAAGTCCTGTAATGATTTTATCTACATTAGACAGAATGTAGATTTTTATCTACATTACACAGAGTGTAGATTTTATCTACATTAGATAGAATCCATTCTGTCTAACTGGAAATCCTAGTGCTCTCTAGAACGCCATGCTCTATGTCCTCCCAAACCTGCAGGGGAACAAATGAGGCCCGTTTCTTTCTCAGGGCCTGAGTCACCGGGGCACGGGAGGGTGGCGTTCACCAGAGCACTCGCGATCTTCAGGAAGGCAGAGGTAAAGATGGTCTCAGTGAAGCCCCCAAGACAGAGGCACCTTATTCCTTGTCCACCCCTTGTCAGGACAGAGCCATGTGCGCATGCGTAAGCAGATAAGGCTATTTGCCCTCAGGTCTTAGAATATGAGACTTTTTCATAAGCCAAATCCCACAGTATTTTAGTAAGCCCAAACATAAAAATCTCCAGATGGAAAAACAACCTCATCCTACATGTTAATCATTATTCAAGAGCTATATTTCAGCAACCCTCAAGTGACTTGGCAATATTCCGGGAGGGCAGATATAGGAGATGAAGAAAATATTCGATGTTTATGTTGTCAACCACACTTAATTTAAAGGCCTACCCATTCCAATGAAAACCAAAGCTTTGAAAATCCAAGAACATATTGTCTAACCTTAAACCACTTTTAATAAACAAAGCCTTTCCAGTTACCACAGAAAATTATGTTTCAGGGGTCTACAGTGTACTATGCCCTTCTCTCTAACCTATATAATGGCTTTTGTCTTCCTTCTGCTCCCCCTCGAACCTGGCCAGGATAAGCTGTGCACTTAATAGGGTTAGAAATACAGAAAGACGGACTTTTCAATCAAACTTCTTCACATTTATTAAGTACTTAAAATATACTAGCTAATGATCTCATCATGACACATATGAGTTGCACACACAGGAAAATTATATATATTGGGTATATATATTATTTGAGATATAAATACGTATAATTATACCATGTATCCATTATATCCCAAATATAGATATCAATACATTTATTTAATCTCAAACTAATCAAATGTATAGAGTACTACATTTTAATTTCTAAATGCAGATGAGGAAACTTTAGGCTTGACAGATGAAATTAGTTATATGAGCTAATCAGTAGTTATTTCAGTGAGCAACTGGTGCGATAAGGGTATCAACTTATTTCAACCTAATTCCCAAGCCTATATGATTTTATTTTCCAGCCCTGAATGTTTACTGAATATCAAGCACTATGTTCAGAAACTCAGAACACAGAGAAAGACAGATCAAATCAAGCATTTTTTGACTCTTAAATAAAATATAGAGCAATTATTTTTTTCAACGTATAATTCCTAGATTAGTACAACCTACATCCGCTGTGGATCTCCTGGAAATACAAACTCTCTAGCCTCACTGCTGACCAATGAACCACCTGGTGAGTGGGGCCTAAGAGCCGTGCTGTGCCAGGCCTTCTTCCTCGGGGGGCGGGGCGGGGGGACTCTGGTGCACAAGAAAGGAAGAATGCGGAGCCCACAGTGAGAAATGGAGAAAGACATAGAACTTTTCTTGGTAATGTGGGAGATGGCTTCTCGGAGGACTTACATAGGAGGTGAGTCAGGGAGCAACTACGATTTTGTTTTAGTTTTTATTTCTTTTTTTTTTTTTCAGTCAGAGGAGACAGGTTAATAGAAGCAGAGAAGAAAGTGCTCCATCAATGGAATAATCCTGGAAAGTAGAGATCAGTCCGTGAATGGTAACAGATAAACTAGAATTACACTGGAGCTAACAGTGTGACTATTTGAAGCCTTGTTTCATAAAGTGCTTGGCATGGCTGGGGCTCTCACAAGTAACTGCAAATAACAACTATGAGAAGCTGGTGGAAGTGATGCTTGTGCATAACTTGGGTTTCCTGTTAGCCACATAATTGTTACTAACCACAGTTCCCATGAGCTTCCTGAGGAGGTTCTTAGCTGGTGGAAGGAGATGTTCTGACGTCCAAGAAGGGAATGCTTGGAAGAGAAAAAAGGAAACCATTTAAAAAAAAATACCTTTAGCTCAAGTGCTTTCAGAAACTCCAGGACTCTGCTTGGCTGTGAAAAATTGAATCAAAGGGGACTGAATTTGAGTGGAGTAAGGAAAAAAGAGTGATAGGTAAATAGTAAAAGGCTGATTTACATAAGATTCACATAAATTCATTTTAAAAAGAACACAATGCATGATCATCACCACCATCATGAAAGGGAAATCGAGATTTATCACACTAATATGCATGCACATTGTATGCTGTGTTACTACACATATTCAGTGCATTGACGAGGTTGGACATTACCTAAGCTGTTATTGGGAATGACTGGGCTAAGGAGGAGTGCCCTGGCTTTCCATTTATCCTTTCCTGTATGCTTAAAGCATTTTGTTGATTATAAATTTGGAAATATTATATTCTAATAACCACATACATTCTATGATGACATTCTTTGAGTATTTCAGTTATTTACGGTATTGATTGATGATGTCAGAAAGGCAAATGTCTCTGAATAAATGATAGAAACATTTCTGAACAGTGAGGAATTGAATTTAAATTAAATAGTTAGCATCAACCACTGGGGAATCTGGGTTTGAGAATGTGTCTGATTTCAAGAATTGGTAGCACTGTATAACCAAAAAGAAAAAACCACTTTCAAACTCTGGGGCCTCCAGTGGTCGAGGTACAGCTACAAATTTAGCATTCTCTCATTGTAAGTCTTCCAAAATATTTTAGTGATTGTCTTGATAGGATTCCAGTAAGAAACAGCTGTCAAAATGTATCATATATTTGCAAACCTCCTACACAGCACTGCTACTATAATTGGTTGAGGTTTTTTTTTTTTCTTTTAACTTTAAAACGATTTGGGAAAGCATAATTTAGGTTTGGTCAAACTTGTATTAATGTTCACAGGAGAACTATAGTCCATAATTAGACTTCAGTTTTTAAAGTATTTCATACTTGAAAAGTAAGAAAGTGCATAGGTGGCAATTTATCTTTCTAGCTTCATAATCTGAATGTTAAACCGTCCTGTGCCCTTGTGTGTACACAGTGGTGCAGATCACCAGTTTTTAATCTGGTATATCTGCCAAATCAAATAGCCAAGGTAATTTGCTCGGCAGAGTTTTCACTGGTTTTAATATCTCCTTCCTCACCTCCTTTCCACAAAGTATGACCTAATTGCACTAAGGGTTTCCTCTTAAAATCATAGTATGAAAACAGCCAGGAGACCACAGCCCTTTCTGCAGAAACTGTAGCCCACCACCTACAGGGTCTGCTGCACTAGCTGCACATCTGTAGAAAGGGTGGTGCGGTTCAGGGTGACTAAGACAACAGCGTTTCTAAATTGCAAAATTTCTAGAAAATATGTGGAAGTCATTTCTGACATTAAAAAGAAAAAAATCTACAAGGACTTTTAAAAATTATTCTGTTCTGCTTGGCCCTAAATATGGAGTTTTATTATTGCCAGATTCAAGAAGTGTACCTCAAAAAATATTATTTTACTGACCTGAATTTCTTTAACTGTATTTTGAAGCAAGGCATTTTCCTTTATTGATGAAACCAATTATAGCCATTCAACAAAGAAAAAGAGTTACAGTCTTAGGAAAATATTTAGTTCACTAATTTCTGAGGAAAATACCCACTCATATTGCTTTAATAAGCAGCTCTATAATTATGCTTCAGACAACGGAACTCCTGTTCTGAACTCTTGCCCTACAGGCAGCCTAAGTTTTCTTACTACAGAACATTTTATCTCATTGTTTAAGAATTTATCTACAAAGGAAACCGTAACTTCAAATGTTCACAATTTCTAGTTAATAAATGTTTAGGATATATAATTCATGAATCCAAAAGGGAGTTGTCAGAAGTGATTGGATGGTTCGACATGGAACCATGGCAATGGGAAGGAAATGATGGACCTTACAGATGAGGCTCAGCAAACAGAATTCTAAATGCAGTACATCAGAAAACAGCACAGTTCAAAGGCCGCAGTGAGTGAATATCACTGGGAAAGGTGGGAATGTAAGGGGTGGTAGCCGGATATCCATAAAAATGTAGTCAGTCATCGCTTCTCGGCCTTTTGGCTAAGATCAAGTGAAAAATGTAGTCATAAGCCTTTCAATGACTATTGCTTGGGAAACTGGATTTCCAAAGGCAAAAGAGTCTTATAGCACAAAGATAGTCAAAATGGTAAGTGAACTGAAACAATAAAATCCTTAGAGGAAAACATAGAGGCATAGCTCCTTGGCATTGGCCTTAGCAACGGTTTTCTCCCTATCACATCAAAAAAGCTCGAGTTATAAAAGCAAACCCAAAGAAAGAGGACCACCTCACCGTGCAAAAGCAACAATAAAATGAAAAGGGAAGCTATTAAATGGGATAAGTGTTTTTGTTTTTGTCTTTTTTTGTTTCAAACCAGCTAAGAACTAGTAAACAACATTTATGTAGAACTCTACAACTCAGTAATAGGGAAATAACACAACTAAATAATGGGCAAATATACCCAAGAAACAGTTTTGGAAAGAAGACATAGAACTGGCCATAGTTAAATAAGAAAAAAACTTAACACCACTAACCACCTAATGAAAATGGAAATCATCATAAAATATCACTGCACACCTTCCTGAAAGCTATAATCACAAAACAAGAGATAGTAAGTACTGATCAGAGAGAAAGCAAAACACTGTAAACAGTAGGAATGTGTATCAGTGTAACCATTATGGAAAACAGCATAGGCATTTCTAAAGAAATTAAAAATAGAACCACTGTGTGACTCAGCATTCCACCCCCTAGTTACATTTCCAAAGGTTCACCACATAACTTTACACAGATATCGTCAATGTTACCTTTATTGCACCATTATGTACATTAGTCAAGATGAGGAAACAATGTAAAATGAATGGATGAATAAATTGTGAGGAAAGTATGCACACACACACGTGCATGTGCATAAACGCTCATACACACAGGATTATTTTCCAGGCTTTTAGAAGAATGTACATCTTGCCATTTGTCATGTGCACATTAACCTGGAGAGTAATGGTTCCTAGAGCTAACTGAAATAAAGCAAATGCAAAAAGAAAAATAGTATATAACTTAAAATGTATAGAATGTTTTTAAAAAATCAAACATACAGAGACAGAAAAAAAAAAAGATTACCAGCTCTAAGACTAGGGAAGAGAAGAAATATGAAGATATATTTGAGCAGATAAGAAATGCCAGATAGGTAGGATGACAGAAATTGAGATACAAAATACAGGAAGACATAATGAATAATAACGGTATTGTATATAGGATTTTTAATAGCTGAGATTTTAGCTGTTTTTACTGTACATATCAAGAAAAAAGGGTAATATGTGAGGTGATAAGTACGTTGAGTTGTTTCCTATTATAGTCTTATTATCTATATGTATCCTATAATATATATATTAAACATATAAAATTTAATTTAATTTAAAGTGAAAGTATGAACTTACACTTTCACAGGAAACTTTAGTGCATATAAAATAAAAATATTAGGTCAAAGCAAAAGAATTATAGCTGACAAACATGAATTTGAAGATCACAATAAGAATGAAAATCTTCAAAGGTTTTCCTTTTGCTACTGGGACACTCATATTTTCAGTTTTCTCATTGAAAAATAATACTGAGATTTGGAAGGATGTATAGGCCAATCTGTCCTGCAAATTATGTCTTTTTTTCTTACAAATAAAGTTATTTAATGCAGCTCATCTTCTTTATCATCCACAAAGCATTATGTTTTGTAATGAGAGCATGCCACATGGATAATGCAGCCTAAAGTTATTTACAATTATTAAACTCTGCTTTTAAAGTAGGGTTACAATTTCTAAATATATTACTTCACTAAGGCTTTACAAAAATATCAGTATGAAAAAACAATAAAAAAGATTTAAAGCAAGAAGAAAGGAGGGAGAAGGATGAAATATTACAATTCAGGATACTGTAATGAGCTAAAAATCTTTTAGGAAATTTCTTAAAAAATTGTTCTATAGGGGCCGGAGGGTTAGCTCAGGCACTTCCAGCGCCTGCCTCACAAGCACAAGGTCCTGAGTTCAATCCCCGGTAACCACATGCAATGCTGGGCGTGGTGACTCACACCCACCAGCCATCAGTACCACATACCACAGTGCCGGGTGTGGTGGCTCACGCCTGTAATTCCAGCACTCGGGAGGCAGAGGCAGGAGGATTGCTGAGTTCGAGGCTTGCCTGGGCTACATAGTGAGCTCAGGGCCATCCTGAACTACAAAGGGAGACCCTGTCTCAAAAAGGAAAAAAAAATTGTTCTATATAAGGTTATTTACCATAGGCTTTATAATTTATTTTTACAACTAAGTGATTTATGAAAGAAAGTGTAGAGTTAGACTGGCAATGCCATTTGCCCCTGAAGAACTCCATCGCCCTTCTCCACTGGGTGCATCGCTGGTCCTTGAAACAGGACTCCAGGATGTGTGTTGGCAGAATACGGACTGGGTTTGACTAGTGGAGAGCCCAGAAATGTTTCAAGTGATATCATTCATGTGTAAACTCTTTCAAAAGGCCTTTTATAAGGATACACCTGTGTTACGGTTTAGGAAAAAAAGTGTCCCCCAAAACCTCATGTGTTCAGAGATGGGACATTTAGTGGGTGATTCGATCAAGAGAACATTATATTTACTAGCATTCATAGTAAATGGATTGATGAGCTGATAAATCTATAGCAGAATGTGCTGTTAGGAGACGGATGCTGATCTGAACAGGACAGTTCCCTGAGGGCGTGGCCAGGGAGGGGACATCTGCTTCCCTGGCTCATTTGCTCCCTGGCCTCCCCCTGGCTGCCACCCACGCACTTCTGCCACTCTGCTTATGTCCTGGAGCCTGCTAACCATGGGCTGATCGCTCCGAAAAGTATCATGCTGTATTTGCACGTTCCCTCTCTCCATCAGCTGTTTCCCGTAGGCTACAGACTTGTGAAAGCCTCTGTTATCTGAAAGCATTTCACCCATTCACCTTTACTTATTGCTATGGTGCTCAGGTCGGCAAGAGAATATTTTGAACTTGATGACAACCATCTACATCCATGAGGAAAAATAAGAGAAAGACACGCAATCCTTGCCAGAAACATCATCTGGTCTACAGGACAGTTTCTTTTATAAAATGCCAATATCCTCAAATGGCATCAAATTGTCATATTTAGTTTGTTGACTCAGTTTGTTCCCAAACTGCAATTCAAATCACTTACTGGAATATTTCAATGTGTTAAAAATAATATCGAAGCAAACAAAGACTCATGCCTCTCTCACCTTATGCAGCCATTTTGTTTATGAGTTTGCTTCCCAGACGAGCATGTTTTATTTGGATGGCCAGTTTTTCAAAATAGTCTCCAAGATACTCACAAGCCTAAGATTTTAAGCATTTGTACAAACATTCTAACTGTTTTTTTTCACTTTTCATGTTTTGGTGCTCCTTTGGGTTAAGGCTTTGCAAGTAAATCTCATTTGTCAGTATAGTCTAGGTCGAGAATATTCGATTGGAATTTGAACGGTGTCTTTTCATTACAGTTGGAAGAAGCCTACTCATGAATCACTTGCTACAGTGAATACGTGACTAAACATCCATTGTTTTAATATACTCTCAGTAATTGATTGTTTATAATTGCAAAAGTAATGCTTATTTATTGAAGCAAACCTGGATAAAATATTTGAATTGGCAATTCTGCTGTATGGAGATACCATAATTCTGTGAGAATATTTCCTTGACTTCTTTTATACCTCACAAATATATTAGGCATTTATTTTATTAGAAGCATGCTTACACAGGTTTATATATGGCTTACATATGATGTACATTTATACCTTAGATTTGCAGAAAGCAAATGTCCCCATTACTCTATAAAAAGTTTTCATTGGCTATAATCATCAAGTTTAAGGACTAATTTTTAGTCCTATCTTCATGTATTTAATTTTTTGAAAAATGTACAAGCATGACTATAATGGATATTCCTGTCCATAATATTTAGAAACACAAATGTGAATCAAGCATTGTGAATTCTTTTTTTTTTTTTTTTTTTTTTTAAGACAGGGTCTCACTTTGTAGTTCAGGTTGGCCCTGAGCTCACTATGTAGCCCAGGCAAGCCTCGAACTCAGCAATCCTCCTGTCTCTGCCTCCCCAGTGCTGGAGTTACAGGCGTGAGCCACCATTCCCGGCACTGTGGTATGTGGTATTGATTGCTGGTAGGCGTGAGTCACCATGCCCAGCATTGTATGTAGTTACCGAGGATCAAACTCAGGACCTTGCACTTGCGAGGCAGGTGCCGGAACCACTGAGCTAAATCTCCAGCCCAAGCACTGTGAATTCTATATGCTTTTAAACACATATTGCAGCACTGAGTCTCTGAGAGATCTGGGCTTCAGGGATATCCCCGTGGGGCCAAATGTTCATTTCACATCAGTAGTTTTGCAGGCTGTTGATTAAATGTCTGTAAATTTGGCACAGGAGAGTTTTGTAGTTATCTTAGTGTATATGTATTTAGTGAAAGGTTAGTTTGAGCATGTTTCAAGTATTTATTGACAACTTCTAATTCTTTACTGTGTTGGTTAAGATCTTTTCTGAAAAAGTATGTATTTAAGGGAAAAAAGAAAATAAAGTCTAACTATATATGCATTTAGGTGTATATATTTATATTAGCAGAATCAAAATGTGACTGAAAATATAATAATTGAGGAGGTACTTGGGTGTACAAAAAGTATGAAGTTCTTGTGTGCTTCTGTTCTCTTTATATCAATATTAACTTTATTTTTGCAAGGCAGCCACAGTACCCCTTGAGCTAAATTCCTGGCTATTATATTACCTTTATTTTGAAGGATATGAAATATCTCTATAGTTCTTCTAAAAGATATTTGTCTGAAAAATTTTGCTGATTCTAAGGATAATATGTTCCAGGAAAAATTACTTATAGCTATTTGGAAAATAATATTAACTCAAGTCATGTATACATATACTTGCTCTACTTAAGGTATTAAGTCCAATTGTGCAGTTATCATATACTTTTCACTATTCTTTTCATAAAAGGGGTATATGTTAGCAATTTCTCTAAAAGAAACTTCTGATTAATATGTAAACAGCCTAAGCGAAGCAAATTAAAAATTTTTAACAACTTCTACCATTCACAAAGTTAATCAGATTTTTCCAGACAATTTCAACAATATTTCATACATGAATACAGTATTAACATTTTAAAAGTAATGAAAGTAGTCTAGGAAGCAATTTGTTAGTGTACTAAAATAAGTTTAGTAACACTAATACTGAACTTCAAAATGTAGCAATACTTGAGACTTAAAACATAATGGAATTATTTTACAAATTTGATCTAAAAATCACATTTTCTAAAATATTACTCAAATACACATGCTATTGCAATGCAACACAAACTGGCTAAGTCAAATATTCTCAATTCCTTAGTAAAAATATTTTACAGATCTAATGAAACTGCCTACATTATTACAAAAAAAACAGCCTCATTTCTAGATTTTTTTTAAACACGGAAAGTTTATGATGATAATTGATGTTTCTCTATCCATGTTTGAGAATCTAATACTTCCAGGGTTTCAAAGAAAATGATCTACCAAGGAAAATAAAAGAGAGAAGAATGAGATTAAGCAGGCATCAGATGATTTTTTCCTTGGCATGAAAGGAAACGCTGGATTTTTTTGTCCAGTTGCTGCTTCAACTGTGCTCTCCAGTCGTCACCCTCCAAAGGGTGTGGCTAGGAGCCACGGACCTCTCTGCTTCCGCAAATTCAGAGATTATCTTCCCTCTTGTTTGTGTTAATAGCTTTACATCTTAGATTTTCTACCAGGGCTAGTTCATGACTAATCTAGTCTCTGCTTCACTGTCCTTAATTTCTTTTGTGTTCTTATATAATCAGTTCGTAATTGTTATGAACATTCAAATGTTATGTGTTCACATCCCTAATGTATCTCAGAATTTGGCTGAGTCTTTAAAAGCATACTAATCAAAGCACATGAAAATGTGCTTTCTTAAGATATTATATAAAAAAGTTATATATGAGATTTTACTTTAATGACTAACATAGTTTCACTCTTCCATTTAGTACATTTAAGTGCAATTAGGATGAAATTAGAATAAAATAAAACCACATCTTGCATCGGAGCTAAATAGAATTAATACTACCTAGTGGAAATGCTATTATTGTACCTAAGTCTGATACGGCCTGGTTTTACTTCCTTTCCTTCATAAAAAAAGAAAGGGATCAGATGTTTTCATCTTACTTTTATCTAGATCTCCTGACACATTTTTCTCACTTTCTCCAGACTGTGTTGTTGATTATCATGCTCTCTGTGAGACAAAGGTTATCCACTAATCTCTTATTGCCCCTTGATCTTTACCATCCAGTTAACTTGGCTGGTATTTTAAACATTTCTCTACTACAATCAATAAGATTTTAGAACTCCATATCCTATGTAATATACCTACATTTTACTTGCTTGAGTCTGGTCAGCCAGAAATGATAGGTTACAACTGTTCACCCTACCCTGAAGTATCATCCTATGAAATCATGACTATTAACTACAAAGCACATGGTACTCAGTGCTAGTGACCTTACAATTTCCATTTTTCTCTTTTCATTATCAGTTTGTTTTGGTACATCTGTTATCACTCACCAAAAACAACATTTCTTATACTCCTTTGCAACTAGAAGTAAACATTTCTAGGCCCAATAAAAATGAAATGTAGGAGGGAGTAGTCATCTTTTCAATAGAAATTTCCCTGGTCTCTGTCCTTTCCTTTCTCCACAGTGCCTTAGCTGGAATTACAGCAGGAACTGGACGAATCATCTTCAGGTACAGATCATAAGAATGCATGTAGTTGAGATGTCCAAGTAATGACATAGAAAGCACATGGGCCTCTAAGATGCTTTAGTCATCCTGTTAGCTAAGACTTTTAAAGGCCAGTAGCCATTACTATTTATTACTAATAAATAAAGCTGAATAGACTTTTAGCTGTCACATGAGCTCACAAGATGTTAAACATATACAGAAGTTTTCACTATTTGAGACTATCTAGAGGTTTTGCTCAAAGGATTGATTGGGGGAAAATTAGATGTATCCATTGTACTATTCATTAATACAATGACTGTTTATGTATGTAAAATATGCACGTACCAAGTATCTGTACTTCTAAACTAATATGTGTTTATGTCCTTGTTCGTAGGAAGTAAATAAATTTTTCCTGTATCTGATATTTTGAATGTAAGTTCAATCAATTGTGATATATAAATTAAGAAATATACTTTAAAATAACTACTGAAGAGGATGACATAGCATAATATTATGAGAAAAGACTTTATAAAAGACCTAGATTTGGATGATGACTATGCCACTGTGGCAGACAAAGTTCTAAAAATGACTCATATAATTTCTATTTCTATACAGAATATAATCTCTCCTTGAATGTGTGGGCTGAACCTGAGAACACAATAAGACATAATTCTCACAATTAATAGTTAATCAAAAGGGAGACTATCCAAGTGGGTCTTTTCTAAGTAGTAAAGGTGAGAGGGTAAACTTTTAATTTATGTCCACATATCTGTACTTACTAACAGATTAAAAAGTTAAAGGATACATACCCATTCCCAGAGTAGATGTTTGGAAGTGCATCAATATTAATTACTTTATATCTGTTTTTTGATCTTTCTTGAAAATTAAAGAGGAACCCTCATTTCATAATGGCAAAATACTTAGCATTTAAACCAAGTTTAAAGATGCTCCCTGAGTTTCCTTGTTGCTTATTAATTTTCTCAACTTTAGGAGAGCAAGAAATTCACAGAATCACACAAGCAAGAGCACTCCCTGAAAAGAGGAATCAAAACTGAGGTAGGATAAGCATGAAATGACTTGTGTATTTTACTTTTATCTAATGGAGTGAAAGTTGGGGAAATTGATAGAAGATCCACAGTTTTTGAGGAAACTGTATAAGCAGAAATATGGCCAGCTTAACTTGAAAACAACAAAGAGTACAAACAAAAGGAAGCATTAGACCCCCCACATTTCTATTGGCACTGCATTAATCAGCTTCCTGTTTCTATAATGATTTCTGGATATGACCAACTTACAAAGGGAAAAGGTTTATTTTGGGTCAAGTTTTGGAGGGTTCAGTCTAGTGTCTGTCAGACTGTTGCTTTGGGGCTTGAGGGAAGGTAGCACATCATGACAGGGAGGAACTAGTAGGGCAAAGCCATTCACGTCATAGTTCAGACACAAAAGAAAAAATGAAAAGGATCTGGAGTCCCACATTTCCCGTGAAGACACTTAAATACCAAAACCACACACTGAGCCACATCTCTTACACATTTCAACACACATCCAACAGCACCATTCCAAAGAGGCAGTACCCAATGCAGGGGCCCCTGGGGTACGTTAAGATCCAAACCACAGCAGGCAGGGAACAAGCTGATCACACCCAGGTGCAAAACTGTGCAAAATACAACAGCTATTGTTATAAACCTGTCTCACTATTGTGTGTTGGGAGTTCAGTCAGTAGATGTGTCTTTACTTTCACTTATCTATAAAGACATATCTATATGCTTTCACATATCTATAAAGAGTTTGAGCTCTAGAAGTTGGACACCTAAATTATATATAAGGAACCTCATTTGCACCTGATTTAGATGAAATTTTTGAGGTACAAATGAAACAGTAATGGAATGAGACTTTTGTATACCTCAGGAGGGAAGGGAGGATATTTTGCATTAGGATGCAGACACCACAGCAAGGAGAATTCTGACAGAGACGTCAAGGTTTAGCCCCAGGTACACATGCCCGTTCAAATTTCCTCCTGTTGGCTTTTTTTTTTTAATTGAGGTACTGAGGATTGAAGGGCTGTGGGAATGAGTTACGTCTCAGCCTTTTATTTATTTGCTTGGGACAAATTCATCAATTCATTTGTTTATTCGTTTGAGGAAGCATCTTGCTAAACACCAACATAGCACTCTGTAGGGATATGTGGAAGTTAGAGGGGTCAACTCACGCTGTCCTGGAAGACAGCGACCTTCCACATGATGAATTATTTTTTTTAATTGAGTTCTTTATTGGTACAATTTATATACAACTCAAAATCACATATAACATTGGGAAATTTGTACCAGTATATGCCACAAGTTAATTCTCATTTTTACCCATATCCCTACCCACTCCCCCCTCCTCCCCCCTTTATATATGCTCTTTTATTTTCTTTCTGTATCATATTTATTCCTTCTTCTCATCACATTCCCACACCAAGTTTCCTATAGAAATATTCCACTCTACAAAAGCTGTCCTACTTTCTAGAACTCATGTGCATCTACAGGTGTTCATGCCAAAGAGAAGATCCGGGAATTGTCTATCTGTGATCTATTGATTTCACTTATTAGTATATCCTCCAGATGTCTCCATTTGCACCTAAATGGATTGATCTTGTCATTCTTTATGGCAAAGTAATACTCCATTTTGTAAAAAAAAACCCACATCTTCTTTTTTTTAATTGAATTCTTTATTGGTACAATTTATATACATCTCAAAATCACATATAACATTGGGAAATTTGTACCAGTATATGCCACAAGTTAATTCTCATTTTTACCCATATCCCTACCCACTCCCCCCTCCTCCCCCCTTATACATGCTCTTTTATTTTCTTTCTGTATCATATTTATTCCTTCC
>PVIC010008698.1:0-47493 GCA_004025085.1 Thryonomys swinderianus
TTACTTCTAACAAGTAATTAATAATGACTCCTAATGTATTGAATACCCACTGAGCGTTCACATTTCTGTTATTTACAGATGTTATATGTTTGGGTCAGGCTCCAAATTAGGTTCATATATTACAGTTAACACGCGTGTCTTAGTTTCTTACCTGTAGGTTCTTCAAGAGGTTTCACTTTGGACAATGCAAAGAGTAAAAATCTTTTAGTATCAACAAAGAATTGCTTGTATTTTGTGATGCACGCCTGTAATCCCAGCATTCAGAGGCTGAGGCAGGATGATCAGTATGAGTTGGAGGCTAGCCTGGGTTACATGGTAAGTTCAAGGCCAGCCTAAACAACTTAATGAGACCCTGTCCCCCCCCCAAAAAAAAAAACTAGGGCCAGGGATGTAGCTCGATGGTGCTGTACCTGCCTTGCCAGTGCAAGGATCTGAGTTCGATCCCTTGTACCAAAAAAACAAACAAAGAAAACCCAGGGGCCAGGGATTTAGTTCAGTTGTTCCTGCATGTGCACAGTCTGGAGTTCAGTCCTCGGTGACACACACAATGCTGGGCATGGTGGCTCAGCAGCACTCAGGAGGATTGCTTTGAGTTTGAGGCTTGCCTGGCCTACATAGTGAGCTCAGGGCCAGCCTGAATTACAAAGTAAGACCTTGTCTCAAAAAAAAAAAAAGAGAGAGAGAGAGAAAAGAAAAAAATAATTATTCTCCTTTACCTATTTAATGTCATCAAAATTATGGCAGACTCATATTGTTACACTGAGAACAACCCTTGTTTTCAGTAAGGCTTAAAGTCCTCTGGTCCAAAAAGAATAAAACTGTAAAGGACATCTCTGCACGTTACCCAGTGCTTTGGTACTGGGGGCTATAAAAGGAATAGTTTTATGTAAACTGACTCTGGCATTCTGAATACAGTGTAGCTGGTTTTCCATCTGGCATCCAGTAACCCAACATTGATTGATTTCCTTCATTCTTTATTGATATATATCAGTCATTATTGTGGTGCTAGGAATTGAACCCAAGACCTTCACACTGAGCTATATCTCCAACCCTTTTTTATTCTTTGTGACAAGGTCTCACTAAGTTTTCCAGGCTGAGTTCAAAGTTGAAATTCTCCTGCTTCAGCTTCCCAGATTGCTGGAATTACAGGCATGACCCACCACAACTACTTTAAAACCAAGTAGTATCCTTTGACCCAAAAATTCCATTCTGAGGGGCCGGAGATTAGCTCAGTGGTTCCGGCGCCTGCCTCCCAAGCACAAGGTCCTGAGTTCGATCCCGGTAACCACATACACTGCTGGGCGTGGTGACTCACGTCCACCAGCCATCAATACCACATACCACAGTGCCGGGCGTAGTGGCTCATGCCTGTAATCCCAGCATTTGGGAGGCAGAGGCAGGAGAATTGCTGAGTTCCGGGCTTACCCCATAGTGAGCTCAGACCCAGCCTGAACTACAAAGTGAAACCCTGTCTCAAAAAAAAAAAAAAAAAAATTCCATTCTGAGGCATTTACACAAAGGATATAACCAAGGTACTTTCAGGTTTTATAATTGTATGTATAATGGCAAAAAAACCATTTATTTAATGGTACTGATATCACTAAAGCAGTATCATTTTTAAAAATATTTTATATTTTTAAAAAATAGTATATATCTTTGATTTTGGTAACCAAGGGGAAATATGGAGGGTTTTTTTCTAATATCCTTCTGTGTTGAAAGCTAAATAACCTTGCTTAGACCTGCCACTTTTTTTCTTAAAGGTTAGAGTGAGCTCCTCGATTCAGCACCCAGAAACTCCTGTGCACATTTCTGGCTTCCACTTCCCTTCCAAGGTAACCCTTAAATGAGCTCCATTATTTGAACTTTTGCCACATGTCTCAGCTCTCAAAGTTTTCTGTTCACAGTGACCCATGTTTACCTGGACTCTTAGTATTGATTGTCCATCTTAGTCTGGCCAGACATGTGTGTCATTTTACTTTACCTATCAACCTTTTGGTTTTCAGGTTTTTAAGTTACGATTAAAAAAACAAAAACACCACCCACAGGCCTGTAGTCCCAGCTATTGGGAGGCTATAGCAGGACTGCTGTGAGTTTGAGGCCAGCCTGGTTTGTGTAGTGAGTTTAAGTACCATGTAGCAAGTCTCTGTCTCAAAAAATAATTATTTCTTTTCATCTCAGCATAAAACCCCTCAAGAAACAGTAGATTGTGGGCCTCCAGCCAGCGACCCTGCATACTCTGAATTCAGTTCCTTCTTGTTCTGGAGGAACCCTCTGCCTGACATCGAGCGTGAGCTGCAGCAGCTGCTGGTAAGGCTCTGGCTCATAGCCCCTCAGCGACAGCACAATAGCTTCTCAGCACTGCTTCTGTCGGCTGCACTGTGAATTCTGTTCCAGACTGACAGAGGGGAGGAGGCGGAGGCGGAGGCTGACAGTTCTGAGGAAGGTGAAGGTGAAGGCAGTGATGATGATGGGGGTGGCTGGATAACCCCCAGCAACATCAAGCAGATCCAGCAGGAGTTGGAGAAGTGCGACACCCCAAAGGACGTGCGCGTTGGCTGTGTGACTACAGACTTCGCCATGCAGGTGAGTCGGGCTGCATCTCAGTTACTTTTCTCAGTGCTGAGATAAAATACTCAGTCACCCAAAGTGAAAGGAACAAAGGTTTATTTCAGCTCCCTCAGCTCACTCAGTCCAGTCAGCTGGCTCCAAGGCAGTTTGGTATGGCAGAGGAGAAACAGTTCATGCTGGGAAGAAGACAGCAAATAAGTAGTGACCCTCTTTCTGTCCAGGCTACTTGCCCTTAGGGTGGGTAGCACTCACCCCTGGCGTGTGGTATCCTTAATCCTACCCAGAACTGTGGCACACCGATCAGTAGCCTAACTCAGTAACCATTTGTGTAACCCCATCCAACACACCGGGTGCCGCCACATCTGAAAAGCCTCACCTGTGAGTATGTGAGGCTTTGCGGGGGGACATCTAGACACAAGCTAGAACATACAGGCACAAGCCACTCCTGGGCTTTGTGTCACACACATCACCTAGAGCAGTCATGTGGTGACTGGGAGATGCGTACAGAGCTATATCCTTCTGATTATCCTTTTTCTAGAAACTTCAGTGCTGTGTGCTAATTAGTTTCTCTAACAGTTAACAATTGTTAGGCTGAACAGTCATACGATACAGTGACAAAATTTGTATAGTGTTCAAGTTTCAGTCTGTGATATTCATGATCAGTTGATACTTTTCTCTCTGTGTGTATCACCAACCCCCTGGGCTCATTTAGGGACCTAGGAAAGCGGACCAGCCCTGAAAGGAGACTTTTCGCCCAGTGAAATAAATCTCTCTGCCAAGCAGTTGCTCACAGCGAGCACAGGCCTCATTTGCTGAGTGAGAGGGACCTGTCTTCCTGCTTCCCGAGACTTTCCTCAGCTGATCCCAAGCGTACAAGCCCAGTGGGGTCCCCTTAAGTGATCCCAGACCTCAGCCTCCGAGGAAGACGGTTTCAGTCTGTGTGTCCCTCGTTGGTTGCAGAATGTCCTGCTGCAGATGGGGCTGCACGTGCTGGCGGTGGACGGCATGCTGATCCGCGAGGCCCGGAGCTACATCCTGCGCTGCCACGGCTGCTTCAAGTATGTAGCTCACTGTCTGGCCAATCCGGGCCCCTGCGGAGCTTCACCTCCCTCCCCTTGCTGAGAGCTTTGGAAGAGGGCTGGGGTAGCTCAGTGCAGAGCTGTGTGACGTGTGAAGCCCTGGCATCTGTCACCAGGGCTGTGGAGGAGAGAAAGGCTCCGCATGACACGTGCCCTCCGACAGCCTCCTGACCCCTGTGGCCTCGGTTCTGCGTCACCAGGGCCCCGGAGCTCGTTGGCATGGGGGTGAGGGTGTGGGTTCCAGGACGGAACACTCCCTCCTGGAGATGGGCACTGAAGCGTGGTGGTGGTGGGGGTGGGGAGAAACAAGACTAGTTGGGTGTGATGTTGTTGGTGCCATCAGTGACCATTCTGGGTTGTTGGGGGTTTTGTGGTGCTGGGGATTCAGCTCAGCCCTTTGTATATATTGAGATAATATCTTGCTAAATTGCCAAAGCAAGGCCCAAACTTTGCTTCCTCCTGCCTCAGCTTTCCGGAGTGCCAGAGTGCCAGACATGCACTGCTATAGTCTCTTGTCCTTCACATCTAAATTCCTTTTTCTGCTACCTGTGTGTTCTTGCTAAGATTGATTACCTTCTCCGTGCTTCAGATTCTTCAATTTCTATCTCCGGTTTTTTTGAGATAGCGGCTTACAGTGTAGTCCTGGTTGGCCTCAAACTCATCCTCCTGCCTCAGCCTCCTGAGTGCTGGGATTACAAGCATGCACCCCATGCCCAACTTACAGTCTTAAAAGAAATGGCAAGTGTTACTGTGAAGAACAAGAAAGATGCGTCGTAGGAAGGACCCGTTCACTGGCTGCTTCCCTCCTCCCCTCTCCTGGGAGAGGTGGCCGCTGGTGTCCTGTGCGGCCCAGGACTTAGACTGGGCAGCTTCCAGCCACCCATGTCTGCGGGCTGGGTCTGGTGGAGCCCACAGTCCCAGGTGGCAAGGAGTGCTGCAGAGTGGTGGCCTGGGTGGGGCTGCCTTCTGAAGGCTTGAAACTGATCTGTCCCCGATGGCCTCCAGCCGGCCTGGCTGCCGCCCTCTGCAGGAGCTGCTCAGGGCGCCTCTGTGTCCCATGTGCCGATAGGAAAGCACCTTGCTTCTAGAATCCCATCTCACCCGCTGCCTTTGAGCAGGACCCTGCGCTCCCGGCATCAGCGCTTGAGCACAGACAGCCTTGGGCAGAGCAACCAGTCACAGGCGTCTGCCGGGAGGACAGTCAGGGAGCAGGTTCAGCTCAGAGTGCCCTTACCCCTGGCCCCAGGAGCTGGTGCCAATCCAGGGACAGGGACTGTGCGGCCCTTTGACAGTAGCCGCTTTTTACTGCTCGGTACCCACGGCCAGCTTCGCTGTTTCCCCTGTGACCCATTGTCCCTTGCTCCCCTGGCCTGACGCCTGGGCTGACATCAGGGGCCCAGGGTCAAGGGTGGGTTGGAGGTGCCGCACACTGCTTGAGAAATGATCGCCCCTCCAGAGCTTTCCTTGTACTCTAGAGCCACTGGGTCTGTCTGCTGCCCCCAGCCCTGTGACCCGGAGAGGGCAGTGTGTCTGCCCGGCCTCAGAGGGTCTGGTGGTAAATCTGTGACGCGGTGGCTAACAGTGTTCAAGAGTTGTTACTTGGGTAACAAATTCCTGCTCATTGTTCATGGTGACTTACTTTGCTCCAAGGAAGGGTCCTTACATCTTCACTAAGCATAGCCCGCGCGGCCTTTGTCTAATTGGGAGTGTAGCTGCTTGGGAGGCTGAGGCAGGACGATCGTAAATTTGAGGCCAGCCTGGGCAACCTAGACCCCGGCTCAGAGTGATTACAAGGGGCTGGAGTTGTATATAGCACAGCATCCTCTGGGTCAGTCCTTAGTACTGCAAAACAGAACAAAGGTGGGTGTGCTGCATCTCGGCCTCTTCCTTTGTCACCTCCCCGAGGCTGTGTCCTCCTCAGGCCAGCCTGTGCCATCAGCACCCCGCCTCCCTCCTCCTCATCTCCCAGGACCACGTCTGACATGAGCCGGGTGTTCTGCGGCCATTGTGGGAACAAGACTCTGAAGAAAGTCTCTGTGACCGTGAGCGACGATGGCACCCTGCGCATGCTCTTCTCTCGCAACCCCAAGGTGCTGAACCCCCGCGGCCTCCGGGTGAGTGGCATGTCCACCACTGTGAGCACACAGAGGCCCGGAGGGCCACAGCAGAGCGCCCGTGCTGGCCCAGGGTGGGCCGCGGCGCTCGGTTCCCCAGGACCGCGTGGTCCGGGCTGTTGGTGCAGGAGCCGGAAGGAGGGGCCCAGGTTTCGGCATAGCAGCTGGAGGTGTCTCGAGGACTCGGGAGGGGTGGACCCAGAGGGCCGGTGTGGGTGACTTTCTTCTCAGTGGTACTGGAGCTCGAACCCAATGTCTGCCATGGGCTACGTGCTCGATATTCTTAAAAACTTTTTCCCAGGTGTGGTAGTACATGGCTGTAACTGCTCCTGAGGCAGGATCGCCATGAGTTTGAGGCCGCCCTGAACTACATACTGAGACCCTGTCCCCCCAAAACAATGTATGAAGAACTTTTGTAAAATTTTGAAACAGGGTCTTGCTAAGTTACACAGGCTGGGCTCGAACCTGGGTCTTACTGCGTCCGCCTCCCAGAGGACATACATATCCCCTGGTGTGCCTGGTAAAAGTAATGCTGATTTGGCCTTGATGTCTGCCAGGTAGCAGTTGTAACACGAATACACAAGAATTTCGATTTAATTTATAGAAAATTTGCAAAAATGGTACAAAGAATTCCCCTTCACTTGGCTTTTCTGTTAATCCTTTGCCATCTTTGCTTTATGGTTCTCTCTGAATACATGTACATGTCGATTTTTTTCTGAGCCATTTGAAAGTAAATTGTCCACACCATGTCCCTTTGCCCTGAACCACTTACTTCACACGACCACATATAATTACCAGAAGCCACACATCAGTGCTACCCTGGGGTGGCTGTTGAGTCTGCCGATGGTCGGACTCAACCACTTGTTCGCCCCGCTTCTTTACTGCTGGAAGGGTTCTGGGTTGGGGAGTCAACCCATGTGGGCCATTTTGCCTTTTGGTCCCTTCAGCCTGGGACTGAAGCTGTTCTTGCCTGGCCTGTTAATGGTGGGCTGTGCCTTAGCGGGGGCTGCACGCTTTTGGCAGAAACACCCCAAGGAGTCATATTGCGTCCATCTCAGTGGCCGAGACAATGTGGCCCAATGTACTGGTGTCATTAACTTTTTTTTTCTTTTTTGAAATAAGGTCTCACTGTGTGGCCCACTCTGGCCTCCCAGTTGTGCCGTCCTTACATTAACTGCCTGGGTGATGCTGTTAACTTTGATTGCCTTTCCACAGACGATCCACTGGAGAGTGATGTTCTGGTTGATGTTGCCTGCCAAATGATTTTGTCTTTGAGCAGTACTGGGGGTTGAACCCAAGGCCTTCACGCTGAACTGCACCCCCAGCCCTCTTTGTTTGGAGACAGGATTCTGCTAAGTCACTGTCTAGTCTTAAGGTCTACCCAGCTGTCTCCCGGGTGCTGGGGTTACCCGTGTGCACCAGCACACCCAGCCTTCAGATGATTGTCTACATCCACCAGGCCTTCTCAGTGTGCTACTTGCCATCTCCTTACAAAGAGAAGCCTTTATTCCTTTTATTTCCATTCACTTCTGTGAACATGGTCCGAGGAACTTTAATGTTAATCTATAGGCTGGGAGCCATTACAGCTTCATTTTGAGGTTCACATTGTTCCCTGTGTGGCCATTATGCGTCCCCTTGAGCTCCCTTCTTTGTCTTTCCAGTGTCCCAATTATTCCCTTGTTTTTCTTTTCCTGGCCATGGTGTAGCACACCTGTGATCCCAGCACTTGGCAAGTTGAGGCAGGAGGATCTCCATGAGCTCAGGGCCAGTCTGGGCTATATAGTGAGACCCATGTTTTGAGGTTTGGGGTTTTGTTTGGTGGTTTTTTCATTCTGGTTTTGTGAGGTACAGTCTCACTATGGCGGGCAGGAATAGAACTCTCAGCACATGCCACCATGCCCGGCTGTCCCATTCTTTCATTCATCATTTATTTTAATCTTTTGTTTCTTGGTTCTGGGGATTGAACTTGGGACCTTGCAATTGCCAAGGCCAGGCACCAGAACTACTAACTTAAATCCCAAGCCCTCCTTTTCTAGCCAGTCTGTGTTTCAGAGAAGTAATTCTGTTCCCCTCCCGCCCCGGCTCCCACAGAACTCCGGCCCTGCAAGCTGAGAGCGGCATTGTGCGGCGGCTCCAGCACACTAGTGTCTGTGCCGCCCGCAGCCGAGGGTGTGTGGTCGGGCCCTGCGGTTCCCTCCATGCCTGGAGGTCCTGGATCTAGGAGGGAAGTGTGCCCCACAGCGCCCCTGACGGCTCCCTGTCTCCCCACAGTACTCACTCCCCATGCCAAAAGGGGGCAAATACGCCATCAACCCCCACCTGACGGAGGACCAGCGCTTCCCTCAGCTGCGACTGTCCCGAAAGGCCCGGCAGAAGACCAATGTGTTTGCCCCGGACTACACAGCCGGGGTGTCTCCCTTCGCAGAGAACGACGTCTCCAGCCGCTCCGCCACCCTGCAGGTCCGCGACAGCACACTGGGGGCCGGGAGGAGACGCTTAAATCCCAACGCTTCCAGAAAGAAATTTGTGAAGAAAAGGTGAAGCGCCAGCCCCCGCAGGAGCCCTGGCATCCTCCCCCACTGCACCTTCCCAGACATCTGGGTGGGGGTGGCAGGCCCGGCTTCAGCGCTCCTTTGGACTCTCCCACCACGTCAGGTCAGGAGGCCCGGCTCGTCCTTGAGCACACAGAGAGCTGGGCCTCCTGCCACAGGGAGCAGATCTAGTGAGAACAAACAGCAGCGCCGGGAGCGGCCTGCAGCCTGCAGCCTGCCGCGGGGGACGGCTCCACCAGGAACCCTGTGCCCATGGACATGGAGCACGTTCTGCACGTGATGCAAACCACATTTGCATCTTGGGGAGTTTGAGCTAAAGCATAAACCGTATGCTCAAGAGTGGAGTGTCCAGATTATAAGTATTTTGCAATAAATAAACTGAGGATTTCCACTTTCTTTTCCTTTTTCTCTGCTAACCAACCTCCTGTGGGGTTTTTTGTTTTTGTTTTTTTAAGTCTCCAGGAAAGTTCAGGATCATGGGCTACATGCAGCCTTCTACCTGTTTTGTTTTGTTTTGTTTTATTTTGTTTTTTAAATTTTTGAGGCAGGGTCTCACTTTGTAGTTCAGGCTGGCCCTGAGCTCACTATGTAGCCCAGGCAAGCCTCGAACTCAGCAATCCTCCTGTCTCTGCCTCCCGAGTGCTGGGATTACAGGTGTGAGCCACCACGTCCGGCACTGTGGTATGTGGTACTGATTGCAGGTGGGCATTAGTCACAAAACCCCATGTTGTATGTGGTTGCCGGGATTCGAACCAGGGACCTTGTGCTTGCTAGGCAGGCACAAGAACAACTGAGCTAAATCTCCAGCCCTCTAAATAAATATTTCTTATTGGAAATAACTAAATTTTGAAGTAAAAAGCAGCGACCTGCATCACCTTTTCACCATCTGTTTCCCCTAGGTAGTTAAGCCCTTCGTGGGCATTATTTCCTTCTTTGGTGTGGGGATGGAACGCAAGGCCCTGCATATGCTAGCTGTGTTTTCACATAGGGTCAGGGAACCTGGAACTGGCCATGGTCACGGGGCTTAACCTGGCTGACAGGGCAGACCTGTTTATCAGAAGAATTCACCTTTTGTGAGACTTCTGCAGATTCAGGACAGTTACCTTCAGGGACTCATCCATACACTGGCAACCCCCGTAACTCCATGAACCTTAGCTCACCGCAGCACCAAAGGATAAGACACTGATTGGCTAAGAACCCTAAGAATAGAGAGCAAAGACACCATCCCAGGAAGCTTATTTCCTGTAAGAGTCCGGGAAGGGGAAGTTGCTAGAGAGCCTGCAGTTAGGTCCTAGCCTCCAGTAAGCCATCACAGCACCGGCAGAAGGCTAAAGAACAGAGTGAAGGATAGAGATAGTGAAGCTGTTTTGGGTGCTGACCAATGCTTCTGATGGCAGCGAAGACAAAACCCCCAAGCACATCCAGCCTTCATCGAACGCAGTTGTGAGAAGGAATAGGGAGCTAAGGAGCTCTGAAGTCGCTAGTGAATTACTGCCGAACGCCTGGCATGCTGGCTCCACGCAGGCTGCTGGGGAGAGGACACTGCTTACCTTGCTTGGATAGAACAGACTGGTCCTGGGACCAAGTACAATTAGCAAACCACCCACAAGGCCAGCGAGAAGTGGTAATTCAGGGGAAAGGATTTAATTGGGGTCACGCTGACCTTAGCTGCCTGTAATTCAGCAGTACCCTGCTACTTCACAGACCAGGACTTAGGCCCTGGTGACAGACACTTGCAGAGGAGCAATACTAGTCCAGCTGCTGGCTGACATGCCAGTTCAGTCACACAGGGGTTCAGTCTGACTCCTTTATAAAACTCTCTGAATTAGGGCAGGCAAGAAACAGGTGCCACTCATAGTCCACTATTACTGGGCAGGGATGTCTGCTGCAATTTCCCAGCTCTCCCTGCCAGACAACTCGAGCTGGACAGCTTTGTTGCCACCTTTGCAATACAAGTGAACCTCCGCTTAGCTTTACTGTAGTCTTCTGACATCTTCATCCTGCACAGACAGCTTCCTGTCTCTTTGCTTGGGGCATCTTGGGTTGTAAGCCAGCCTGGCTCCGCTCATGCATTCCCTGCCTGAGGCCAGGAACCCAGAGAAACCAAAGGGTCTTTGCACCAGAAGTGTCCCAACTTCCAAGACCCCCAGTCCGACACAACACTCAGAACAAAGTAAATGTGAGGAAAGAAGAAGAAAAAAAAGAATAGGAAAAAATGGAAACCTTTTTGTAAATGAGAGGAAAAGGGTTTGAAGGGAGGGGAGGAGAATGGGAAAAGAAAGTATCATGTACAGAAGCAAATTCTCTTATGAGTGTGATTATGTACATATAACTTGTTCCAATAAATGTTTTGCTAAAGAAAAATACTAAAGGTGGGCCAGAGATTTAGCTCAGTGGTTCCAGCGGCTGTCTTGCAAGTGCAAGGCCCTGAATTCGATCCCGGTAACCACATACAATGCTGGGCATGGTGACTCACACCCACCAGCCATCAATACCACATACCACAGTGCCAGGCGTGGTGGCTCATGCCTATAATCCCAGCACTCGGGAGGGCCAGCCTGAACTACAAAGTGAGACCCTGTCTCAAAAAAAAAAAAAAAAACAAAAAACTAAAGGTTAAAAAGCAAATATTTTTGTAGTTTGCTGACTGACAGACCCACACGTTTTTTTTTTTTGGGGGGGAGACAGGGTTTCGCTTTGTAGTTTAGGCTGGCTTTGAGCTCACTGTGTAGCTCAGGCAAGTCTTGAACTCAGAAATCCTCCTGCCTCTGCCTCCTGAGTGTTGGGATTACATGCATGAGCCACCAAGCCCAGCATGTGTGGTGTGTGGTACTGGTTGCCCGTGGGCCTGAGCCACCACTCCTGGGATGGTTGTATGTGGTTACCATGGATCAAACCAGTGCTTGATCAAACCAGACCTTGTGCTTGCTAGGCAGGCACTGGAACCACTGAGCTAAATCTCCGGCCCCAGCCCCACACTTTTTAAAGACAGGGTCTTACTATGTAGTTCAGGCTGGCCTCAAATTTATGCTAATCATGCCTAATCTTGCATGGGCCTCCCATCTGTCTCCTAGGCAAAATGCATCCCACACTTTTAAAATGGAGCCCTAGGGCTGGGGATGTAGCTCAGTGGTACCACAGCTGCCTAGCAAGCACAAGGTCCTGAGTTCAATCCCTGGTACCAAAAAATAAAAAAATAAGATGGAGCCCTTCTTTATTTCATGGTTACTTTGGTTTTTTTATTGTTTTGTTTTTTTGAGACAGGGTCTTGCTTTGTAGTTCAAACTGGCCTGGGGCTCACTATGTAGCCCAGGCAAGCCTTGAACTCAGCAATCCTCCTGCCTCTACCTCCCAAGTGCTGGGGATTACAGGCATGAGCCAACATGCCCAGCTTGTTTGGTTTTTGTTTTGTGGTACCAAAGATCAAACTCGGGGCCTTGGGCTTTTGAGGCAGGCACAATGACACTGAACTAAATCCCCAGCCCACATATATTAGTAGATATGTCGATATTTCTTGCACAGATACTTGTGGAAACAACTCATTGTACATTCTGTCACTATACCTTTCTTTTGGCAGAACTGGGTAGTGAACTCAGGTTCTTGAACTTGCCAGGCAGGCAGCGGCACCACTAAACATCCCCAGCCTGTTCTGTTTGAGATGGGGTCTCATGTGGTTCAGGCACCTCATCTGGCCCGATGGTTTAAACAGACTGGTCTGTCTTCACTCTTAGCATAAGAGTAACTTTCTCATGCTTGCGGTATCTCTCAAGTACCTTTTAGACAGTAAAAAGCTTCCCCATCTTGCAGTCCTGGATTTGATCCACAGTGGGGAGTGGGATAATCACAGGGACAAGGGAAATCTGTCACTGAGTCAGTGGGCCCTGCTTAAAACTTTCTAAGGGACTCTTCCTTTTTTGATTTTGTTTTGTTTTGGAAATAAGGTATCACTGTAGCTCAGGCTGGCCTTGAACTCATCCATGATAGCCTCAAACTCACAGCAATCCTCCTGCCTCAGCTTCCTGAATGCTGGGATTGCAGGCATGAACCACCATGCCCAGCTACAACCTGTCATTTTATGTGTGTTCAAAGTCAAGCAGCCTCACTTGTTCGTTGTGGGTCTTAAGTACATTTCAAATTCCTGCCCCTGTTACAGGGAAAGAGAATTTGATTGGGTTCCTTCAAAACTCTGGGATATCAGAAAAACTCTGGTCAGGTTCTATATTTAACTTAATTTTCAAAATAATTACAGCCACACATGGTGGCATGCACCTGTAATCCCAGCACAAGGAGGCTGAGGCATAAAGACCCTAAGTTTGGAGTCAGCCTAGACAACAAAGCAAGACCCTGTCTCAGAAAAAAATATGAGGGCTTTGGGTGCAGCTCAGTGGTAGAGCACCCCCCTGTATGCTGAGTCCCTCCTGGAGTTCAGTCCCTAGCACCGAGAAAATAAACTGGGATTCTATAATAACAGCTCCCAAATTATCAGGTATGATTACCTAGGTTATGGACAGGAAGAAATCTAATATGAAGATGTTGAACATGTCTAGATCATAGTATTTAAATGTTTGTGTATTTGAAGGTAAACCATATCTTCTATTGGGGGTTGAATCCAGGGCTTTCACACAGAGCTACCTAGGCTGGGCTAACTTGTGATCCTCCTGCCTCAGCCTCCCAGTGCTGAGATTACAGACACACCAGACCTATGATGGAGGTAGATTCTTATACATGAGACTTTCTGCAGAATTAAGGCAATAATGAGGTGGCAGTTTTGTGGGCCTCTGAGGAGGAAGGGCGGTACACATTTATTAGATGCTGCTTCTACTTTAAGCGTTGGGAATAGGGTGTGGCTTATGTTCATAGACTGGCTGGACCTGGCGTGGTGTCCTACATGTTTTTGGAACTGAATGCATGATTCAGAGAAGCGTGGAGAAAATCTAGAGGCAGGAAACACCTTTCACTTGTTTGTTCTTAGAAAAAACAAATGAGCACCTATCTCTGCATGTGCTGGCACAAAAGGCTCAAAAGGCCCAAGCATGAACAACGAGGTCCTCCTGTGCCTTCTCTTCTGCCAGGGCGGGCACGGCTTGCTTTGCTTTGCTCCCTGGGATGAAATCCCTTTATTGCAAATGAAGGTACTGTGAGAGAGATTTCAGTTGAAGCACGATGTTCTAAGCCCAGCAGGAGCCCACCTAGCGTACTTGGAACACAGCAGTACTCCCGCAGGACACACCCGACACCGAAGTCCTGTGTGCTGAGGCAAGTCCTGTGCATGACAGAGACGGAGGAAGGAGACGAGGGCAGGAAAGAGCAGGCTTTATGCAAAGTTCTCTCCAACACTCAGGACCGTTTCCTCCAGGGATTCCTGGCTGGTATCTACAGGAACCCCTGAGGACAACAGGTCCCCAGACAGGCCCGAGAAAGGCTCCAAGCTGATGTACAAAGCCCATCACGTGCAGCTCAGAAAAAAGCAAGGGGGCTTTGGGGACCTCCGTGTGTATAGCGCCAGCTGCACACATAGACACTGTATATTAGCCAGCAACTAATGAGGCTGTTTATACTCGTCAGGAAGAGGACAGGGGCCTCCTGAGGATCCTCATGGTCCTGCTTTTTATACTAGATAATGAAGACAACAGAACTTCACTGCTCCATGGTCCTGACCTGCTCCCTTGTGGGCATGGGACCTCTCGGATGGTTTTCAGCCTGCAGACAGTGCCCAGCGCACCCCTGCTCCTGGGTCAGAGACCCGCTTCAGGAAAGAGTATGGGATTTATATAGGCTTGTACCACCAAGGCATTCGATTAGGAAGGAACACTGAAAACATCCAGAACCAACCCATGTTTTTATACACGAGGCAACCAGAGATCAAAGAAAACCTCGTTAGCAGTTGACTGAGGGTGGACAGAAGAATTCCTACTCTAGCCAGATGTAGCAGAGCATACCTGTCATCCTAGCACTTGGGATGATGTGGGAAATAGCTTTTTCTGCTAACTGGCAGGCAGAGGAGCAGCCCCCCCTTTTATGGCCCTAAGCTCCTTCAAATAACACAGGAATACCTTAGCCTCATTTTGATACAGTTCTTTGGAAGCAATGTAAATATGCAGATTAATATAACCTTCTGACCAATGAACCTGTATTGCTTGGAATAGAAACTTAATGTAGTAAGACCCTGATGCTATATTCTCCACCTCTTATGTAGCCCCTTACTCAATTACATGATTCTGTGCTCTTTGTGCCTTTGTAACCTAAGTGACTCATATCTATAACCACACCTCCTTTCCTAGATTTAAAACCTCTGTAGATTAACCTCTGTTTATTGTTGGGGTGGAGGAAGCTAACTGCTTTGGAAGGAATTCCAGTTAGTCTCTGCTGGCAGTAAGTCCTTTTGCCTCCAAAACTCCTGAGTATGTCTTCCATTCTCCTGGGTGGGTTTGATTTATTTTCTGCTGCTTCGGGTAGGGCTGAGGCAAGAGGACTGCCACAAATTTAAAGCCGGCCTGGGCTACATAGTAAATTCAAGTCCAGCATGAACTACATAGGAGACCTTATCTCAATAAAATAAAACAATTGGTAGGTGGTGGCAAGAGGATTGCAAATTCAAACCCAGTTTGGGCAATATAGCAAGATAAGGCAGGTGTGGCGATGCATCCCTGGAGGGGGTTGAGACAGGAGGTTCACTGTGAGTTCTAGTACATAGTGAGTTCAAGGCCAGCCTGAGCTACGTGGAGGACCTATCTAAACAAATGAATGGATGCTGGGTATGTAGCTCAGTGATATGTGCCCTGGGTTCAATTCCCCTATACTGTCACCAAAAATTATTTATCTTGCTGGTCAATCTAGCTCCTAGACCTAAAATATTGTGCCATAAAAAGAAAAGTCTGGCCGGGCGTGGTAGCTCACGCCTGTAATCCCAGCACTCGGGAGGCAGAGACAGGAGGATTGCTGAGTTCAAGGTTTGCCTGGACTACATAGTGAGCTCAGAGCTAGCCTGAACTACAAAGCGAGACCCTGTCTCAAAAAAAAAAAACAAAGAAAGAAAGAAAAGTCTGCCCAGGGATTTAGCTCGGATCTGCTTCACGAGGCCAAAGTCTCAAGTTTGATCCCTGGTACCAATCAATCCATCAGTATCGCACCAGAGGTCAAATGTAAGAGCCCTATGTATCCCCTGGCCTATTTTCTTCTTTGTAATTATTTGGTTATCATTTCAGAATTCTTTTTTTTTTTTTTTTTTTTTTGAGACAGGGTCTCGCTTTGTAGTTCGGGTTGGCTTTGGGCTCACTATGTAGTCTAGGCAAGCTTCGAACTCAGCAATCCTCCTGCCTCTGCCTCCCGAGTGCTGGAATTACAGGCGTGAGCCACCACGCCCGACACTATGGTATGTGGTATTGATTGCTGATGGGCGTGAGTCTCCATGCCCAGCATTATATGTGGTTTCCGGGGATCGAACTCAGGACCTTGCGCTTGCGAAGGCAGGCGCCGGAACCACTGAGCTAACCCTCCGGCCCTCATTTCAGAATTCTTGACCTTTCGACAATATCTCCTCTATTCCATCAGATAATTTTACTGTAACTTTCACTTAGAGAGATTTGAACTTCTTGCTGTTGTCCCGCCCCTTTAAAGTTTAAACGGCTGCTATTTCCCTACCAGCCTCGCCCTACCTAACTCTCGCCCTAGCTCTAGGAGGGAGGTGGCAAACCGAGAAGTTCGCTATCGCCCGACCTCGGGCGCTGACACAGGCAAGTGGCCCCCGAGGACCCCAGTGCTGAATGTGAACCTCCCAAATCCACCCTCCCTCTGGAGTCACAATGACTCAGCAGGATCTCACTCCACGTCGGCGACACCGCGCTAAACCGATTTCCCAGGGCTGGGAGGCGCCGGGCGGGCGTGTCAGGGACTGCCCTCCACTGAGGCCCCAGGACCGAGCCCACTGGCTTGCCGCCCACTCCCACCAGCTCCTTGAGACCGCACTCGCTCTTCAGTCCCCGAAGGCCCCTTCTGGACTTCCACGACCAAGGTGCTAACTGCGGGCCCGGCGTCCCTGCCGGGGGCTCCATTTTGGACTCCCGCGCCCGTGCCCAGGGTGCGCGCGCCTCGCCTCGCTCCACCCACTCTCCGGCCCTCGGCACAGAGGGCCGCCGGGTGGGGTATAAAGCCAGAAGCTCTCGCAGGATGCACTCCGCGCACCTGTGAACTGCAGCCTGAACCAGCTTTCTTCCAGCCCTGCAGGGTCGACCAGGTAACCAGCGGATCAGCCAATCAGTGCCCGGAAGGCCGCTCCTCTGTGGGAGCCATGGCGGGTGAGTCTGAGCCTGAGACTCGTCTCCTGAGCCGCAGCTTCGCGGGTCTGGAGGACAATTCCAGGACGTAGCCTCTGTTGTGTTTCTTGGGCCAAAACTAGAAAAGAAGAGGTTTGGGTCCCGGGATGATCTCAGCCAGTCTCCCAGAGAAGGCGGGCGGGGGGGGGGTCTTCTGTTTCTACCTGGAGAGGCCGATTTCGCCTCCAACCCACCCTCGCGAACTCTGGCCGGCGTTTAGATGGAAAACTTACCCAGGAAAGCAACATTCCTTCCTAGCCAGGTTGGCAGCTAACCTAAAAGGCCAAATGTGACACACCGGACATAGCTCCCTTGGCCTTGTAGTATTTAATACATTTTAGAGTAAGTTGCTTATTCTTAAAATAGATGCTTACATTGAAAAAGTGTGCATTTCCAGTTTCTGAAGATGTGAAATCTGATCACTGTAGGGGCTGGAGCCGGAGTCTGGCTGCCTAGTTTGAGAGGAGTCCCAATTCCAGGCAGCCTGGCCCTGGCAACCTTTGTGTCCCTTAGGTTTGACGAGCCCGCCTGGTACTGGTCCGTTTCAGTGACATCAAGCAGGGGCCCTTAGAGGTCCCCTCTGTTGTGATCCCTGTCCGTCCCTAACCTCTCCTTGGAAGTACCAGGCGGTTGCTGTAGGCTGTTGGCCTTCCTGCCCTTCTCCTTTTTGTGCCTGTGCCAAACTGGCTGCCCATACACCTGTGGGCCAACCACGCCCAGGCTCCGCACCCTGGTCTCTCCACACCTCGCCCCCTTTATACTCACCCCACCCAATTCACCCTGGAATCCAGTGCCCCTAACTGGCCACGCCAACCCCTATGGTCACCGCCCTTTTTGATGCCCAGGAGGTATTTCTCAGACAGCTGAGCCACCAAGGGCCAGAGACTCCTGCAACATAGAGGTGCTCCCTCCAAGCAAGTAGGAACCTCTCCAAGAGCACATCCACCCACCATCCTACCCTTGACCAGACACCACGGCCCACCCGCAGTGGGCACCCTGCTGGCACAGCGAGAGCAGTGTCCCATCACACACCATGCCGGGCCCAAGGACACGGTGCTCCAGAGGCCCACCCCATGCCCATCCCCATCCTGGCCCCACCCCCAGCTGGCACCTTTTCCCACCTGTCTTCCCAAGCCAGGCCCCACTGCACTTAGCAACTTGTGACCTTGCATTTGCAAGGCAGGCTCTGGAACTCTGAGCTAAATCCCCCGCTGGCTGTATATCATCTTTCTACCGATGGAAATGAAAAGTCACAGTCTTTGCAGGTCAGTGGGTGCTCTTCCTCCTCACTCATGCTGCCCCTTGAGTTCTAAGAAAACTTCCTCTAGTGACAGGAAAATAAAACCCAACATGTGGAAACTAGTAACACGGATTATTACCTTTTAGTAGTAGTAGTAGTAGTAGTAGTAAATCTGTTTCCCCCCCCCCTTTTTTTGAGACAGGGTCTCCCTTTGTAGTTCAGGCCTGCCTGAGCTCACTATGTAAACCAGGCAAGCCTCCTGCCTCTGCCTCCTGAGTGCTGGGATTACAGGCTTGAGCCGTCAAACACAGCATTTGTGGGATGAGGTACTGATTGCCGATGGGTGTGGTGGCCATGCCCAATATTGTTGTATGTGCTTACCGGGGACTGAACCAGGGACCTTGGTGGATCCCTATCCATGCAGGAATATTGCACTTGCCAGGCAAGTACCAGGACCACTGAGCTAAATCTCTGGCCCTCCTGTTTACTCTTAAGTGTTCTGTTCATTTAAAAATGCATATTTGAAAATAAAAATGCTTTTTTTTGACACTAGGGCTCAAACCCAGAGAGACTACCACTTAACTACATCCCCAAGTCCTTTTTTATTTATTTATTTTTTTTTTGAGACAAGGTCTCGCTTTGTGGTTCAGGCTGGCCCTGAGCTCACTATGGAGCCCAGGCAAGCCTCCAACTCAGCAATCCTCCTGTCGCTGCCTCCCGAGTGCTGGGATTACAGGCGTGAGCCACCACGCCCGGCAAGTTCTTTTTTATTTTTGAGACACGCTCTCTAGTTGCCCAAGCTGTTCTCAAATTCTCAGTCCTACCTCAGCCTCCCAGGTAGGTGGGATTATTGTTCGCCAGCAAACCCCTTTAATATATTTTTGAAAGGTAAGCTCCTAGAGTAGGAGGCACATATCCTGACTTGATTAATCTCTGTGAAGTGCCTTTATTGTTTTATCACTCAGGAAGTCCTTAATATCATCAGTAGATTAAAAATTGACAAAGCAGAAGTTAGTAAGTGCTGATAATGTAAAGGTAAGTCACCAAGAACCTGTGTCAGAGCTTAATAAACTCATATCTTAAAGACGGTGAGAGTTTGCTGATTAAATTTCCCAGGCTGCTCAAAGCAGGTAAGGCACTTCCATAACATTCACATCACCATCAAACTCATATTCCACTGAATCCTAGTTTAATGAGTCCAGGGCCAACTAAAGAGCCACATGTCCAGGGCTCTGGGCACAGAAGTTTGCGCTGCACCTGAACCTGCTGGCCGTGGTTAACACAGCAGAGAGGACCGGCTGCTGCAACATGCCTTTCCTGTTTGAACTATTCAAACAAAATGAAAAACCGGATGCTTTATCTCCCAGCTCTAACCACAGTCGCCACCTCTCAGTCTGCAGCACAGAAGAGGGCACGCACAGATTATCAGGAACAGTTGAGTTAGTCAGCTTCCTTTTTTCTGCTTTCCCCGGCCTGCCCTGCACACTGGTACTTGTGTTTTCTTCTACCTGTATAACCAGATTTTTCCAGCTTTACCCCTTAGTAGGCAAACTTGGTTACTTGCTTCATTCTCCTGGCCTTGTTTTCACCCTAATAGCATGGAGCTCTAATTGGATCTATCCCAGAGCGTCCAGTCCTGGTCCATTTTCTGCTGCTGTCACAGTATTTGTGAGTGGCCCGCTTATAAAGAACAGAATTTGTTTACCCTCACAGTTCAGGAGATTGAAGTCCCAACTCAGCCATCTTGTGGTTCGGTGGTCTGGTAAGAGCCATGTCCTCTGTGTAGAGAAGCTTCACCATGTACCCGCCAACTGGTGGGTGGAAGGAGCTGACCGAGCAGCTGCCCAGACCTCCTTTATAAAGGACTCAGCCCAGTTAACAAGCAAGGAGCCCTGGTGGCCAATCACCTCTAATAGGACCCACCACGTGTACTGTAACATTGGAGACACCTGATGTGTGATGCATTCTAAGCAGGGCAAGCTGTCGCGACAGCTGAAGAAAGCAAAGCATTTACGTGGTGCCCAGCACTGCACACCGATCACTTATTAAGTTGTTATTGCAGAAGGAAACATGTTGAGTCTCATTTTATTAGTGCAGAAGAGGAAGTCCAAGAAAAAGTCAGTCTTTTTCCCTGCTTCTCTTTGCCATCTCTTGTTTAAAAAAAATATTTACTGGGCTGGAGATTTAGCTCAGTGGTTCCGGAGCCTTCCATGCAAGCGCAAGGTCCTGAGTTCGATCCCTGGTAACCACATACAATGCTGGGCGTGGTGACTCACGCCCACCAGCCGTCAATACCATATACCACTGTGCCAGGCGCACCTGTCATCCCAGCACTCAAGAGGCAGAGAAAGGAAGATTGCTGAGTTCGAGGTTTGCCTGGGCTACTTAGTGAGCTCAGGGCCAGCCTGAACTACAAAGCGAGACCCTGTCTCAAAAAAAAAAAAATTTTTTTTAAAACATGTTTTCATGGGTGGGGTGAAACTAGGGCTGTAGCTCATTGTGAAGGCCCTGAATTCAAACCTCAGTATGCACAAAAGGATAGGGTTTGAAGTTGGTTGAGTCCTCAAAGTCCCACCCTCATGAATGGATTAAACTGTTCATGGAGTAGTGGAGTGATGTCATGAGTCATCGTAGAGTGAGTCTATTGTGAAAGCCAGTTCGACTGTGTCTTCCTGTCATGGTTCCCCTGCTCCAGTTTAGGTTCTGCAGAGACTCCCACCAACAACAAGTCCGTCACCACATGCACCTCCCTTGGCTTCCCACCCTCGAGGACTATGAGCTAAATAAGTCTCTTGGCTATAAACTTCCCGATCTGTGATACTCAGTGATAGCAGTCTCAAGTGGATAGATAGATTGCAATAACCCAGCACCTGATATAGGCACCTCTTCCTTCACGGCCCCCAGCTCCCCTGCAGCTGAAGCTTTGCTGTTGGTATAGGTGGAACGTCCCTAAGCAGAAAGTCCAAGAGCAGCCAGGCATTTAGGAGGATGAGACAGGATTGCTGCAAGTCAAGACCAGCCTTGCCCTATGAGTTCAAGCCTGAAGTACAAAATGAGACTTTGGAAAAAAAAAAAATCTGAAAAAAGCCTTCTGAAATCTGAAATGCATCTAAAAGTTTTTTAGGGTAAGGGATACTCAGCCTGTGCTGGGTCTCCTCCATAAGCCTCATGTGTGTGTAAGTCACCAGGAAAGCACTGGTCATACTGGCTCACTCAGAGAGGACATCCTTCAACTACGCCATGAAGGAGGCTGCCAGAGAGGCCCTGAGGAGCAAAGGATGGGAGGTGGCCGAGTCCGACCTCTATGCCATGAACTTCAATCCCATCATTTCCAGAAAGGACGTCACAGGTAGGAGCCCTCTCCCACTTCGTGGAACCACTGACCCGTGGGCTCAGCCTTGGTCTCTGTGGCTTCAGCCTCATCCGTTCCTCTTGGCAGGCACACTGAAGGACCCAGAGAACTTCCAGTATCCTGCTGAGACGGCTCTAGCTTATAAAGAAAGCCGCCTGAGCCCGGATATTATGGCTGAGCAAAAGAAGGTGCAAGCTGCAGATCTTGTGATATTTCAGGTATGGCAGGGACAAGATCAGAGAGCTGTCTAGGACCCCCGAGTTCTTAATTAGTCTCCTAACTACCTGTGGGATCTTAGGATAGTCACCACTTTGCTGTGTCCTCTGTAAATACAGATGACAAAGCTTCAGCATTAGCCAGGCATGGAGGCACACACCTGCAGTCCCAGCATTTGTGGGGCTGAGACAGGAAGATTGCTGCGAGTTTGAGGCCAGCCTGGACTACTTGGCAAGACCCTGTCTCAGAAAAAATCAAAAGGGACTAAAGATTTAACTCAGTGGTTCTGGCACCTGCCTGGCAAACACAAGGTCCTGAGTTTAATCCCAGGTAACCACAGACAATACAGGGTATGGTGACTCACGCCCACCAGCAATCAACAGCACATACCACAATACCTGGTGTGGTGGAGGCTCACACCTGTAATCACAGCACTCAGGAGGCAGAAGCAGGAGAATTGCTGAGTTTGAGGCTTGCCTGGGCTACATAGTTCAGGGCCAGTCTGAACTACAAAGTGAGAACCTGTCTCAAAAAAAAAAAAAAAGAAGAAAAAGAAAACTCAAAAGCCAGGGATTTAACTCAGTGGTTCTGGTGTCTGCCTGACAAGGACAAGGTCCCAAGTTTGATTCCCGGTAACCACATACCACAGTGCCAGGCGTGGTAGCACACGCACAATGTGAGGCCCTGTCTAAACAAAAAAAACAAACTTCAAACAAAAACCAAAGGTGTAGCATTGCACAGATTCATGGGTTTTATCAATGTAGCTAATTATGTCTCCTTCCTCTCCCTATCTGTGGAGTGATGTGTGGTGAGTCAGAGATGTGAGATGTGAGAAGCCACTCGAAACCACCCAAGCACATCTTTCTGTCTTTGGTATGGGGAACTGATCTCCGGGCCTTACGCTTGCCAAAGTAACTTTTTACGGATGAAACAAATGAAACAAAAGCTGTGCTTTGCTTAGCAAAGGTTATGTGTCAGATAAGTCGCAGATTGAGGACATAGCTACAAACCTTGCTATCAATCTTGTGTGTTTTTTGCTACACTACGAGCCCTATAGCCTCTTTTCTGTAAATTAACCTTTTATTTATTTTAAATTTCTTTTTTTGAGACAGAGTCTTGCTTTTTAGTTCAGCTGGCCCTGAGCTCACTGTGTAGCCCAGACAAGCCTCAAATTCACAGAAATCCTCCTGCCTCTGCCTCCCAAATGCTGGGATTACAGGCATGAGCCACTAATTCCGGCATTATAGTATGTGGTACTGATTGCTGAGTCACCATGCCTGGGCATTGTTGGTATGTGGTTACAGAGATTGTGCTCGGGACCTTGAGCATGCAAGGTAGACGCTGGAACCACTGAGCTAAATACCTGGCCCAATAACCTATTATTGATCTTAAGTTTAGGACAGGATTTTGCTATGTAGTTCAGGCTGGCTTGAACTCATGACAATCCTCCTGCCTCGCCTCTCAAATGCTGGGACTATAGGCATGTGGCACCATGCCTGGCTTAACCCTTCAAATATGGCAGAAAGCTATTATAATGAACTTTCTACCTCCTTACTCCATTTCTTTTTGTAGTATTGGGAATTAAGCCTAGCTAGCTACATCCCAACCATTTCTTTTTCATTTTAAGAAAGGGTCTTGGTAAATTGTCTAACCCCAATCCTGCAGTTTTCCTGCCTCAGCCTCTCCAGTAGCTGGAATTGTAGGCAGCTTTTTTTTTTTTTTGAGACAGGGTTCCACTTTGTAGTTCAGGCTGGCCCTGAGCTCACTATATAGCCCAGGTAAGCCTCAAACTCAGCAATCCTCCTGCCTCTGCCTCCCAACTGCTGGGATTACAGGCAAGAGCCACCACACCTGGCTTAATTCTCATTTTTACCCATATCCCTACCCACCCTACAACTCAACCCTCTATATACATGTGCTTTTTCTTTTCAAATCATACTATTCTTTCCCCTCATTACTTTCCCCTACCACATTCCCTTTGCATATTTCCTATTTCATAAAATCTATCATGCATTCTAGAACTCATTTACATCTACAGATTCTCGTACTAGAGAAAAGATACAGTATTTACATATCTGTGACCTATTTATTAGTGTGTCTTCAAGGTGTGTCCATTTGCATACAAATGACTCAAACTTGTTCTTTATGGCAGATTAATAGTCCATTTTATTAAAAAAAAAAACCACATCTTTATCCAGTCTCTAGTTGATGGGTATCTGGGTTGTTTCTAAGATTGGGCTATCACAAACTAAGCTGCTATGAACATGGGTGCACATATGTCTTTACAATATGTTTCTTTTAATTCTTTCAAGTATATTCCTAGCAGGGGAATAGCAGGGTCAAATGGGACCTCCAATCCTAGTTCTCTGAGGAATCTCCACACTAATCTCCATAATGGTTGCACAGATCTACAATCCCACCAACAGTGGAGAAGGGGTCCTTTCTCCCAGGCAGCTAAGATTTTGTCATGAGGATTCCTTGATAAATCACACACACACACACACACATTTTAAGGCAGAGATTGGAGTGCTGACTTGGCTGGACAAGGAAAATCTTTTTGGTTGTCTGTTAATCTGTGCGTTGGATGCTCCACATGTATTTTTTTTTTCCTTTTACATGGTACTGCGTGTTGGGCTAGGTCCTTCAAACTAAGCTACATTCCCAGACTTTTAAAAAACTTCTGAGGGAAAGATCAGTGGCGACATCACAGGCACTGCTCAGCACTGTGAGCCACCCTCTGCGAAGGGGGAGCAGGGAGCTGTCCCTGTCCTGAGTTTTGGATGTCTTCTGTCCCGCAGTTTCCCCTGCAGTGGTTTGGAGTCCCTGCCATTCTGAAAGGCTGGTTTGATCGAGTGCTCATAGGAGGGTTTGCCTACACATACGCTGCCATGTATGACAAGGGACCTTTCCAGGTAGGTGAACGGTGCTGAGTTTCGTAAGAGCTGGATTTTGGGTAGTTGCTGTGTGGAGGCAGAGCTGTGAGTACAACTAGACACTACTGCATGCCTGGGACTGTGGGGAGACAGGGAAAAACAAGCAGTAACTTAACAGGGCCAGCCAGCAGCCATCACTGCTTCTGGTGACAGTGACAGTCGTGACCCGTTGTCCCACACAGGCCTGCGGGGTCCTTGGCCGGCCCTTGGTTTGTTGTCTGACTTCTAGGCTGGGACTCTGCAGAGTCATGCTCTGTGGCTAAGAGGAGAACAAGTATGAGATAATGTAAACAGCAAATTAGTGACTTGTATATCCTTTCCCTGGGGCTGCTTCATTAATTCGCTGTGGCCAGGAGTGGTGGGGTGATGAGGTTTGTTTTTTCTTTCCCAGAATAAAAAGGCTGTTCTCTCCATCACGACCGGTGGCGGTGGCTCCATGTACTCTCTCCAGGGTGTCCATGGGGACATGAACGTTATTCTCTGGCCAATTCAGGTACCTCATTCTCAATAAATCTCAAGGGAATTCATTAATTGAGTTTTCCATGAGGCCCAAAACCTCCAGAGCTGCAGAAATACTCAGATGTGAAGGTAAAAGCAGAGTAATAGCCAGGAGTAATGGCTATTGACTACTGTTACTCCTGGCCTCTCAGGGGGCTAACAGAAGAAGATCACAAATTTGAGCCCAGTCTGGGTAACTTAGCAAGATCTTGTCTCAAAATAAAAAATAAAAAATTCTTGGAATGTAGCTCAGTGACAAGGCTCTGGGTTCAGTCTCCAATACCCCTAAGAAAAACAAAAAATCATAGTCATGATTCACAACTACTGGGTACTCCCTTCAGAAACTCGCCTGGGTTTCTATTAATAACTGTTTATTAATAGCATGGTCAAATGTCGTCTCTTCACCAAGGACTAGTAAGCTTGGCCCTTGATTTGTATAACCAGAGGCCCTGCTTCCCTCCAGATGACTCACATCTCCTTTTAAATCTTCCTGGCCTGCTCCAATAGTCTGGTACTGCCTCACAGACTATGGGAGCCAGCCCAATTCAGAGACGGTAAGATGGAAGTCTGATGCGGGCCTTTGGAGTCACTGGATTCTCAAAATAATCTTTTTTGAGGAAGGGGCGTGGAGAAAAGAGTAAAGTGGCCACCTGAGGAATCTTTGAAGACTCATTTCCTTATGTGGAGGGAGAGGCAGAGAAATGCACATCTGTATGGCTTGGCAGGAGTCAGCTGCTGAGAAGCTGAAATTCTCCCTGATGTAATAGAACTTTTGGCAGAACAGCCAAGTTGGCACGTGTTCAAGGCCTTATTAATTTAAAGAAGAGTAGTGCTGAATAGGCGAAAATGGCAAACAGCTAGTGAGTGAGGCTGAGCAGGTGAGAGACTACAACTCAGAACTGATTGTCCTCTGCACATAGGGTCCACCACCATCGTGTCCTAGCCGAGGACTGATGCACCTGCCCTCTGCCTCTCTCCAGATGACTCACATCTCTCTCCAGGCTTCCTCTATTCTCCAGTTTTTGCCATATCCTGATGCACTTTAAGAGCCCTAGATTGATTTAGTGTAGCCAGGTCCCTTAGCAGAGGCTTACTGGGAAACCTTAGCCAATTTTTGGTGTTTGTTTATAGTATAAATTGCATAGGGCCGGAGGGTTAGCTCAGTGGTTCCAGCGCCTGCCTCGCAAGCATAAGGACCTGAGTTCGATCTCCGGTTACCACATATAATGCTGGGCGTGGTGGCTCATGCCTGTAATCCCAGCACTCGGGAGGCAGAGGCAGGAGGATTGCTGAGTTCGCGGCGGCTTGCCTGGGCACCATAGTGAGCTCAGGGCCAGCCTGAACTACAAAAGCAAGACCCTGTCTCCAAAAAGCAAAAAAAAAAAAAAAAAATTGCATAAGGTTATGATTTACCTCAGCGGCTTGTATCTTCCCAGAGTGGCATTCTGCATTTTTGTGGCTTCCAAGTCTTAGAACCTCAACTGACATACGGCATTGGGCACACTCCACCGGATGTCCGAACTCAAGTCCTGGAAGGATGGAAGAAACGGCTGGAGAGTATCTGGGATGAGACACCGCTGTATTTTGCTCCAAGCAGCTTCTTTGACCTAAACTTTCAGGCAGGATTCTTATTGAAAAAGGAGATCCAAGATGAGCAGAAAAATAAGAAATTTGGCCTTTCTGTGGGCCATCATCTGGGCAAGCCCATTCCAGCTGACAACCAGATCAAAGCCAGAAAATAAGATGGACTTGATTTCTAACATGTAGTCAAATCTAGTTATTTTTTCAGCACCCTTGATTTCCCTAAAGATGTTTTCTTTTTTCCTCCTGTAAGAAATAAGCAAGAGGGCCCGAGATTTGGCTCAGTGGTTCTGGCGCTTGCCTCACAAGCACAATGGTCCTGAGTTCGATCCCCGGTAACCACATACACTGCTGGGCGTGGAGACCCACACCCACCAGCAATCAATACCACATACCACAGTGCCGGGCATGGTGGCTCACACCTGTAATCCCAGCACTCGGGAGGCAGAGACAGGAGGATTGCTGAGTTCGAGGCTTGCCTGGGCTACATAGTGAGCTCAGAGCCAGCCTGAGCTACAAAGACCCTGTCTCAAAAAAAAAGAAAGAGAAATGAGTAAGAGAAAGAACAGGCTACACACACACACACACTTTTTTTTTGTTACCGGAATTAAACTCAGGACCTTGCACTTGCAAGGCAGGAGCTGGAACCACTGAGCTAAATATTAGGCCCTGCATATATATATGTATTTTAATTGATTAAATTTAATTGATATGTTATGATCATAATCGCTGAGAATTTGTACCAGTACACAACACAACTTGATTCTCATTTTTCCCATTCCCCTGCTCCCCCACAACCTCCATCCCCTATATACATAAGCTTTCCTTTTTAACCATACAATTTTTTCTTTCCCTTCTTGCATAGTTTTAGAAAGTTTTACTATTGAGTGTAACGTTTTTACTATCAATGTCTTGGCATATAACCAAAATTGGTATGCTAGTGGGCAACTGGGATATAAAGCAGGCAAGTGTTTCCAGAAAGACACTGTATGCCAGACATGGTGGCTCACACCTGTAATCCCAGCACTTGGGAGGCAGAAGCAGGGGAATTGCTAGGAGTTTGAGCCTTGCCTAGACAACCTAGTGAGTTCAGGGTCAGCCTGAACTAGAAAGCAAGACCCTGTTTCAAAAAACAAAACAAAACAAAAACAAACCCCAGAAAGATGCTATATTTTTTAAGGTCATCTACAAAATTTAACTGCTTTTAGAGCTAACTTTGGCTAGACAGTATTTAACATTCCAATCATCTACTTTAATTACCTGTGTATGGTTTATGGCAGAAGAGAACTGCTTAGAAAAAAAGGGATTGATTCTCTCTACTTAAGGGTGCAGCTTAATAGTCCAATGGTCCAGTAGGACAGATATTGGTTCCTATTATATTCAGTGAATAAAATGCCTCACATGAATATTACTCCTTTCAACTTTAACATATACACAGATGGCTTGAAAGAATAGCTAATAAAAGTCTCTTGACCTCACTCTTCTAATGTATGTTTTCAAGAAAGTAAACCAAGTGGAAAAAAAACAAACAGTAAACCAGGGTTGGAGATTTAACTCAGTGGTTCTGGCGCCTGCCTACCAAATGCACGGTCCCTGGTTCGATCCCTGGTAACTACATACAATACTGGGCATGGTGGATCACGCCTGTAATCCCAGCACTCGGGAGGCAGAGGCAGGAGGATTGCTGAGTTCGAGGCTTGCCTGGGCTACATAGTGAGCTCAGGGCCAGCCTGAACTACAAAGGGAGACCCTGTCTCAAAAAAAAAACTAAAGTAAATCAACATCCACAATCCTCATGTGCTACACTGGGTTCAAGAAGGAAACTGATTCTGAGACTAGTAACAGGTCTAGTGGTACACACCTGTAAATTCCAGTACTCTGAAGGCTGCGACAGGACTACTGGCATGAGATGGAGGCCAGCCTGGGCTACACAGTGGGACTCTGTTTTGAGAAACCAAAATCAAAAGACAATATTAATCTTCACAAAAGCAAAAATTCTTACACAAACTGCTTAAGTTATTAGCCTCCCAAGTGTTGGGATTACAGGCATGTGCCATCATGCCTGGATCCATTTTTAATTTTTGAGACAGGATCTAAGTTGCCTGAGCTGTGTTAAAACTTGGGGTCCTCCTGCCTCAGCCTCCCATAGTGCCAGGACAAAAGATATACAAGCTTACGTGATATGCATGTGCATTTTTAGCTAAGTGATTTTTTTTTTTAAGACAGTATCTTGCTTTGTAGTTCAGGCTAGCCCTGGGCTCACTATGTAACCCAGGCAAGCCTCCTCCCTCTGCCTCTCCCCACCAAGTGCTGGGGTTACAGGTGTGAGGCACCACGCTCACATTTTAGCTAAGTGATAGGCTTTGATTCCACAATTTCTTTGATAAAGTTGTAGGTCTAGACTTATTAATTCCGGTAAACAATTAAAGCACAGTATTATTATTTTGGTGTTGTGATTAAGTCCAGGGCCTCCACATGCTGGGAAAGTGCTCTACAAGTCATAGCGCTAGCCCCCAATTTGACATAATACTTGGGTATCTCATTTAAATTCTTGAAATGTATGCCTTCCTGTGATTCCTACAATTGAAAAAGAATATGATGAAAGACTGCCCTCTTATGGTGCATTGTAAGAAAATAAATGATCCAAAGCCAGACGGGTGGCTTTAAAAATGGAAACAGTCTTACCTGCCAAAAAAGGATGATTGATACTAGGTGGAATAGAAGGATCCCATTTGTGGGGTGCTGTCTAGCGCCAGATGTTTTTCTTCAACATCACAATAGCAGACAGCTGGATGTTTCTGTGTGAGAGTATTTTGTTTCCTTTATCCTCACTTTTGTATACATTTCTGAAAGTTGCAAATTAAATAAAATTCCTTTTCACGGAAGAGACCCAGACCCATACTCATTGGTACCAGTGAAGCAAATGATAAGAGACATGTGGAACATAATCTAGTGGAGGTGAGATCCGAGGATTCAGTAACAAGTCATGGTCTGAAGCGTCCTTTAGGTTTTGTGGTCTCCCAACTAGCCCAGTATGGCTGTTTTCTACTGAATGGTCATGGAACAACCTATTCAGATCCTCTGAATAGTTTCAGGGACATTAAAAAGTGCTAAAGAAGAAAGTACAGGAAGAAAAAAACAAAACAACATGGATAAAGCTGTGAACCAAGTGCCTGGGGAGTAACCAAGTCAAAAGGTTGGGTGCTCTTCTGGGCAACAAACAAAGACACTGCAATGAACCAAGGGTTTGTGCTCATGGAGTTGCATTCTAGTGAAGAAATTTGTTTGTTTATTGAGACAGGGTCCCACATTTGTAGTTCAGGCTGCCCCTGAGCTCACTATGTAGCTAGAGGAAGGCAAGCCTAACACAGCAATCCTCCTGCCTCTGCCTCCTGAGTGCTGGGATTACAGGCATAAGCCACTTCACCTGGCATTGTGGTTTGTGGTAGATTGCTGGTGGGCCTACGTGGTATTGTTTTATGTGGTTACCGGGGATCAAACCAGGGACCTTGTGCCTGCTAGGCAGCACCAGAATCACTGAGCTAAATCTCTGGCCCTTATTTAACTTTTTTGGAGATAGGTTCTTTCTCTAATTCAGGTTGGCTTTAAACTCAAAGCATCCCTCCTGCCTCAGCCTCCCAAGTGCTGGGATTACAAGCCATGTTTGCCCTCCTAAAGAAATTTAAATGAACAAATGTGTTCAGTGTTCAAAGATGCTAGGAAAGAAAAGGAAGATTAGAGCAGCAGAAATTGGATAGAATTTTTTTTGTAAGAGCAACCAAGAGAGACCACTCCCATAAGGACATGTTTAAGTAAGAACCTCTTAAAGTGAGAGTGTCAGTGAGACACTTGGTATCTGAAGGAGCAGCACTGCAAGCAGAAGCACCTCTGTGTGTTTCTATTTTACTAAGCATAGAATGTTCAAACTAAGTTGAACATTAATGATTCAGTCTAGGTTTTATTCTGCATGGCATATGGTAGGTACAAAATAACTACTCAAAGATTCTGCATTTCATGTCTTTCCTAATGATATTATAATTTAAACAGAATACTCATGTTGCTTAAAACTGACCAATATGCATGCATACCCAGGCACGAGCGCAAAGTCTGAGGAAAAACAACTTACTGCAAAATGAAAACTTTCAATATTTTATTTTTGACTGCAGCTGTTTACAGAAATATAGTTGCGAGTATACAAATGTTCCAATAGAAGCAAAATATCTTTTTAATATTTAACAAGTTATCACAGATAGCTAAAAACATAGATGCAAATGAAATTCCCCCAGAGAACAAACTCAAAATATCTGGTGTCAGTGCTCTGAAATCCCAACTATGAAAGCCATATACACAAAATGTAACCTTTATATCACTGCAGGACAACAGAAGAAGGGAGTTCAGTGGTTGATCAGTGTGCTCAAGCAAATAAAAAATTCGAATGGCAGAAAGACAGCTAAACCACTTGAGAACAGATTAATGAAGTATTTATAACATATCTCCTAAAAGATTAAAAGACATGAAGGAAACAGTAAAAGTTGTCAAAAAAAAGTAGCAACCACTTGGAGCTTATCACTGGAAGTAAGGGAAGGGGAATAGGTACATTCATTAGAGCAAAGGAAGCGAGCAAGTTTTTTGAAATCAGTCTGTTACTTTTAAACCAGTATCAATTCAATGGAGGACAGTTCTTACTGTTTTTATTTGTTTTGAGACTTGAACTCACTATGTAGCCCAGGCTTAGATCAAACTTGCAGCAACCCTTTCACCTCCCACCTTGGCCTCCCAGTGATGGGATTACAGGCATGGGCCACCACACCCTGCAAGGACAATTCTTTTTTTTTCCTCTTTGGTACCAGGGATTAAACTCAGGACCTTTGCTGCTGAGTGACATCCCTGGGCCAAGGACAGCCCTTTATTTGACACTGAAGTCTGATTTCAACCACACTCACACATCTAAGATCTTTTACGTGGATGTGTGTTTATATGTATGCTGTCCTGAGGTGCATTAACTGAAACAATAATGAGCAGGCAGTTTCTACAAACTGGGCAGATGATTTCTGAGGGTGGGGGGAGAATGAATGACAGTAAGCAGGGAGGGGTGTCAAGGTTAAACACAAAAATTGTAAAGGAGATTATTACAAATAGGAATTGAAAAGAATTGTAAAACTATTTGAGTAGAGGAATATACTGTATTATCCAATAAAAGTAAGGAAAAGGGAATAAGAACAGAGGAATGTAACTTACAGGATCTCCCAATAGTTTGCCTATGAATTCACGAGCACCAAAGCTTGTAGAATAAGCCACTTAAACCCCCACTGCTAATATTTAGGAAGGATAGCAGTGGTGATTTTTAGAAAATGATTATGCACTTACTTTTTAATCTGAGAAGTGAATTTTTTCTTTCATGAGTTAACTAATTGGTTATTTGTAAACAGTGGAAAGATTAGAATACTTCTGGGGGTATTGAATTAGATAAGGAAATAAAAATGAATAAATAATATTTATCTTGTGGTTAGTTTATAGTTACCATGATACTAACAATTAAAAAGGGGGAAAAAATGCCCAAATTATATAATGCAGTATATTGTTCAACATTTATTTTAGTAAATAACTTATCTGAAGCATAAACTCCCGAAGTACTTGTATTTCTACTGCAACATTCTTATATGAAGCAGGCTACTTTTCAAGAAGTTTTATCTATTAAAAGAAGTTACATAAGGTACTGTATTAGCCTCAGTGGCCAACTTATTTACTATCTCAGATACAAAGATAACTTTAAGGAATGATAATTTTATTCTGAGAGTTGATCTAGCCACAACAAAATTGTGGTCTGCTAGTAAAATAAGAGGCAATGAAAAGCAATCTTGTATTACACTATGTACCCATACTATGGATAAACAGGAGAAGTTAGCACCCATCAATTATCTTAGCTACTTAAATGTCAAAACAAGTAAAAGAAACATTAAACTTTGCACCTGTATATTTAAGTCAGTCATTTAATGTAAACTTTCAGTTAAGTGGTAAAATGCCAAACTAAATTACCAATAACCAGACTAACTGAATATGTATGTAAAATACATGTATTTCTTAGGCAGTACTGAGAATAAATTATCATTACCAATAAATGATTATGGACAATTGGCTAATCTGAATTTGTATAAAGGACAATGTATAATCTTATCTCCATGAGTAGGCAAAGAAACTTTCTTGCTCTCACTAGATATATTTTATATCAATGGTTCTCAAACTTTAGCATGCATCTGAACCACCTGGAGGACTTGTTAAAACAATCTGGTTGGCTCCACTTCAGTTTGTCTGGGATAAGGTCCAAGAACACGCATCTCTTTCTTTCTTTTTCTTTTTTTTCTTTTGAGACAGGGTCTTGCTTTGTAGTTCAGGCTGGCCCTGAGCTCACTCTGTAGCCCAGACAAGTCTTGAACTCAGCAATCCTCCTGCCTCTGCCTCCCGAGTGCTGGGATTACAGGAGTGAGCTACCACAACCGGAATTGTAGTATGGTACTGATTGTTGGTGGGTACGAGTCACCACACCCAGTACTGTATGTGGTTACCAGGGATCGAACTCAGGACCTTGCACTTGCTAGGCAGGAACCAGAACCACTAAACTAAATCTTTGGCCAGAATGTGCATTTCTAACTAGTTTCCAGGTGATACTCATGCTAGATGGTGGCTGAGGACCACACTTCAAGAAGCACTGGTTTACATGTAGAAACATTCCTACTATAATGTTCTGATATACATGACACAAAATATACCAGAAGGGATTGGGCTTTCATTAATTTCAAACCTATAGGTTGGTAACATTTTAATGTTTCTAAAATGATTTATTAAAGTATAATAATTTCCCTTTTATAGTCAACTACATTTTAAAGTCCCACTATAATGTCATTTTAGAGAATATCCAAGTAACACTGGTATTGTCTGATATCCAAATTAAAAAGGGACACAGTATTCTAAATAGTTAAGATACATTCATTAGGAAAGAATCATTGCTGCATACTATTTTTGGCTTCTCTGGAATGATTAAAGCACATAATATTGGGTATTAAGAATATTGCATAAAGATTTATAGTCTTCAATGCCACTAACAGTCCCAAAACTTGCATGTGGAAGGGAGCTCTATCACAGAGGTATTATAGTCCCAACCTGCTGCTGATGCCCTTTCTTCAAGCACCATCCCAGTGTTGAAAAACTGGAACAAAAGCAAAATAAACCCAGAAAGATTCAATCCAACTGTGTCTTAAATCATTTTTTAATGTCTGAGAGGACTCAGCTATAACTTTCTCCTTACTGTCTTTGACACTAGGTTTTTTTTTTTTAAGGCAAATTACCAAGGCTCTGTTAGGCAAGAAATGTACTGTAACAAACTGCTTTGCCATAGAAAAACTGAAGTCATCAGGCTTTGCCTAACCTGTATTTTAATAATTTATTTTCAACCACCGAAGATCATAAAAAGATGTTTTACAGTTTCTTCCTGAAATTTACATTCATTTGTGTACAGGTCATCTCACACACATTCATTAGTATTCAGGTTAGATCTACTGTTAGTTGAGATGAAAAAAACTTGTAGTTAATTTATACAAACCTAACCAGTAATCTTTTACTTATTCTCCCCCAGGAAAAATTCTAGCAAAGCATCTCTCTTGTTCTTTTTGAGACAGGGTCTTGGTTTGTAGTTCAGGCTGGTCCTGAACTCATTATGTAGCCCAGGCAAGCCCTGAAATCTGGCAATTCTCCTGCCTCTGCCTCCCAAGTGCTGGGATTACAGGCGTGAGCCACCACACCTAGCCTCTTGTTACTCTTAAATCAAAGGAACTCATGAAGTAAAAATTGGGACTTAATGAAAAAACAATTCTTTACATGGTTTTGGCAATAGGGAAAAATGAAGAAAGGGGCATTATCATGGTAAAAAGGCACTTTTCCATAGATATTTAATCTAGATATAAAATATTAATGTAAAAAATCTCCTGAAAGAGCAAGTGGAGTAAAAACAAAATTTTATTAATAAATGAGACCTAAAATGAAAATGAAGAGGTTTAAAAAATTGATAGAGCACTGGGACAATTCACAATTGATATTGCAGACTATCCTGATATTTATTATGAATAGTATCTCAACAATTTAGCTTGAGTGACACAAACAGAAGGGAAAACCTCTTTAAAATGTTACAATATTCTACTAATACACTTACTAGGGTATAGACCAACTTTCTCTTTGTCTTTTGGTAATGCTGGGGATGAAACTCAGGGTCTAGCACATGCTAGGCAAGTGCTCTACCACTATGTTATACATAGCCCTGAGTTATTTCTTGAATCTACTTATTGGATTACACAGTCTCTCTTTCATTAAGTCCTTCCTAATAGCCAAAAGCGTACTAGGTTAGGGATGTCTAGGTTAGGGATGAAACTAATGGTCAAGATAGACAGTAAAGCTAACAGGTCTCATGTAATTTCAAATTACTCTTAAATAATCAGTTATGAAATAGACACTAGACCAAAAATTTCATCAGATAAAAAATTCTCAGATTACTCCTATGAATATTTATAACTACACTAAATTTAATAATTTAATTAATGTATCATTTTACTCTGGTCTTTGCTGATACATCTAACAGACTTCACTTTTAAGCATTTGTCATAGCTTTGACACTATTTTTCCTGGGTAGATAGGCAAGGTTTTGAAGGGCAAGAAATACACAACAATGAAATTTTAAGCACATTATTAAAAAAAAAAGCAAAAAAGGATAGAAGGTGGAAGAGAGGGAAGAAGAACAGTAGGAAGGAAGAAAAGGAAGAAAGGAAGGAAAGGATGAAGGAAGGAATGAAGGAAAACAGGCAGGTAGGCAGGCAAGCCCCTTATAAATACTACTTCTATAATGAACAAAGCCCTTTAAAATCTGTTCTAGGAAGAATGGGTAAAACATTTTAATTGGCTAAATAACAACATATTCTAAATCATAGGAAACATGATATTCTTATCACATTGATTAATATAAAACTCAAGCAAAATATGACTTCTAACTATCTTCTACTGGTATAGATATATAATGGAATGATAATAAGGAGTAACTCATAGAGAAAGACAGACAGAGGCAAAGAAACAGACAGAGGGCCTGGGATGTAGCTCAGTGGCATAGTGCGTGCCTGGCAAGCATGAGGTCCTGAGTTTGATTCCCAGTACCAAAACAAAAAACAAAAAACACTCAAGAGAGATAGACAGGTAAGCTCCAAGAATTTGTGTGAGTTGCTGAAAGTAATTGAATGTAACAGCATAAAAAAGTGTGGTTCACAGTTTATTTTGGTCTTTCTGCCATAAATTAATAAATTGTTGTTTCCAAGGCCTTTGCTGGCTCACTGAGTTATCTACAGTTTCTAGCTATAACTTGTAACAGTAATTAGGAAACTGCATTATTAGCGTGAGTATCAACCACTGAGCTAACTCTTCAATAAAAACACAAATACTCCTTGTAACCAAATCATACATTTAGAATGTTGAACTTAACATTGACCTTTAGGGGTAAAGAACATTTAATAATGTTAAAAAACAAAAAAACAAGAAACAAATAAACTATCATTATTGAATAAGAACATGGTAGCATATCACAGCCCTTGTACAAATAACCACAAAATTTATGAGAATAAAAATTGGGTTTATGCCTCCATCCAATCAAACCACTACAGTTCAGGTGTATGTTCTGTTCTAAACCTAGGTATTATAAAACAGAAATTTGGTCCCAGTGACTTGGCATTGCCAACCAGTATTTTGTAAGGATAAACCTTTTACTAAACCACAGAACAGAAGCACCACACAAGCCAGTCTTCTTGTCACTATTCAAAGTGCAGTATTAACACATTCCAATTAAAACTTGAACAAATAGACTTCTTGAGTAACCTATGTACTCTCAGAAGAAAATTAAGAAATAAATGTATAGTTTTTTTTAGTACCTGCTGGATTTGCTTTCTTTGACATTACAGGTAGCCCTCTAGCGTTAGAGTTTTGTACTTTAAAACTGAAGCACTGGATTGTGTGGCTGATCCTTCTCATAACCTGAACTATATTGGGAAGTTTTTCCTGATTGGGAACAGGAAAGAAGATATATTGAGAAAAATACTTTTCATTCAGAGAATTTATAAAGTAGCTCTGGATATTACAAGATGGGGAAATGTTATTAAAATTACAAACATGGGATTTTTTTAGTGTTTTTATAAATAAAAGACACAGAATACAGAAAGCCAATTAACAATAATAATAATAAAATATTAAATATATAGTGAGCAAAGACGAATGGCTCATTCTTATGAAACACCATTTGACACAACTGTTTCAATAGGTTTCCTTACTCATTAACTTTTTGCTGAGTGAAAGATCCACCAAACACACAGGAAGCTGCCTTTAGCCCACTAATAACATCAAGGAACTGCCTGATGGAATGGCTACAGATGAACAGGTCATTTGTTTCAAAAGGTACTTAAATACTCAATAAAGACATAACAAACCCCCCCTCACTGTTATCAGACGCCACGTTGTGGTAGAACATCAGACAAACTCACAAATTTACCACAAAAACGTGTGGCAAAAAAAGAGTAGTTTATATATATGTATATATATAAATTTCTATATTTATGCCAATGTACTCACTCAGTACAAATAGCAAAATAGTATACCATTTCCTAAATACAAAATATAGCTTTCCAAAAAAATGAAACACACATTAGATATAAACCATCCAAAACTTGAACGATTGAAAACTGTATTCAAAATTAAATGACCCAGAGTAGGTCTCTTTCTTAAAAGTTCCCTTCATATCGGCAAGAAGCCTGTACTACTGAAAACGTAATTCAATGCCTCTCAATCAGAGAGAGAGAAAGAAAAGAAAAGGTGGGGTGTGGGAGGAAGCATATAGGACAATAAAGAGAGAAACAGAAGAAGAACACATTCAAAGAACAAAGGAAGACATCACAGAAAGGATAAAATTTAACTATATAAACAAAACCAACACAATTCCACACAGCTCAACTAAATGCACATGATATGAAAAGGGGAAAAAAATTGAACAGAACAGTAGCCTCCAACGACAATTAACAGGCTAATTTTTGTACATTTAAAAAGTAAATGGACAGGATACCAAAATTTTATATCAATACATAGAAGCCATACACACATGTTGGCCTTATACTGCATTGACAACTTTCCACATGCCCAAAGGAAAATGAGACGTAAGCACATATCTTGACACAGGTGGTAGTTAGAAGCAGGCATCCCATGGGTGGCAAGAACACCCAAAACTGTATAACTAACGCTACACCTGCAAGTTCTGGAGTGTGTTATTTTGCTCTTTATAGATGTAACACAAGTTAGTATACACTTCATTTTAAGCCAATGATATGACCCTGTAAAGCCTAAGGCTTGTGGGAACCATCAAGTAAGTGACCTCTTCAACTTTAAAGCACTGAAGTGACAAGTAAATTATTTTCACTGCAGCTCAGAGAGAAGTGTGACGTTTGAAGAAATTTTAGTTTGCCTTTGTTTTCTACATGAAAATTTATATTGTTTTCTATTAGAGGGAAAAGTTTAAGGATCTCAGAACAGCACCGTTCACAGGGGTAGGGAGGGAAGGAACAGATGCACTGTTTTCTGAGGAATCAGCTTCCAATAATTTCTAAAGAGCACTCCTTGCTCTGTGCTGCAGAGTCTCTAGGTCACGCTGGGTCAAAGTGGCCTTTTCCCTTTAAGTTGCTACAGGGTCACAGTAGTATATTAATAGTTATCTAAATTGAAGTGAAAAGGAGTGGAAAATGAGAGATACATATAAAAGGGAATTCCAGCCTAAGACTGGATTAAGAAGAAAATAGACTTACTATCAGTTACAACTATAGGAGGATATCAAAACATAATTTACCATCTATTTCCTCCTCCATTTTTTTGTAGAGCAAAATAACGATTTTTTTAATGCAGTTATGGCTAAACCTCTTAGTAGAAAAACAGAAAATTAACTCTCTGGAAAATAAAGTCAATAGCATTCCAGCTGTCCCCAGTTTTGTAAAGTATTTCTTCTTTTGTGTTTAATCCAGAGTCTCTTATTTGTGTAGAATCAATACAGCCTACTTATGAGAATGTTACCCCTTCAAATTCTCCATAAAACTGAAAGATTCCTTCACTTTGGCCAACAGCTGTACTTTTCATGTTAAAAAAAATTACAGCCCTAGTTATTAATGAAGTTTGCCTTTTCATAAAGCTTTGTGCAACTAAAATAATGTGAGAAAGAAAACAATGAAAAGTAAACATGACAAATACTTTCTAATAGCAGTAATAACTGAGTGGTCCAATTTTGAATTTAAACTGTACTTCTAAAGAAACTGTGCCTAGGAAAACGGCAACAATGAATTCCATCAGTTAGAAATTCAAATAGATTCTCAGTCATCACTGTCGTTAGGACTATAAAATATGAAGATGTTAATATTGGTGTCTACTGCAATAGGCAGCATAGGTGTGCTCTTTTGCAGCAAGAATAAAATCTATCCATATGCTCAGTTTTCATATATTTTTTTGAAGTAATACAATTCAGTAAGCTTCACAGAACCACAAGATCTCAGGACGTCTCGGAATCATTTTTTCCCCCCAGGGAAATTCTAAGAGAAAAAAGAAGAAAAAAAGAAAGAAAATAAAGAAAAATTTAATATGACTTATTAGGAAGGGAACATATTTTATAAATTGTGTCTCTCTGAAAGATCCCAAAGTATATTAAAGGACTGTAAGTGGAACTTTATCATATTTACTCTTTCACATACTTTTCTCACTAAGTATCTCTTAAAGAAGAGAAATAACATATGATTGTATCCAATATACAGTATGAGGGAAACACAATTTGCACTCATTAGATTTCTGTTATTCCTAGGCAAAGAAAGCTTAGAGCCAGGAGTGTCTAATATCGACAATATGACCATGAGTTATCATTCAGAGTAATTTACCATCTTGTGAGAAATCAGCATTTTAATAGATTACAGTCTAAGCAATGCTTTAACTTAACCAAAATCCATAAGAAGAAAAAATATACTGATCCTTTTCCATAAGAAGCCATAATATAATACTTACATATCCAGTTAAAAGGAGCCAGTCAAGTTGTTCCCTTGATTTTGCAAAGAAACAAGCAAATCAATCTTTTCAATGTTCTGGTTGGTGTTTATAGAGGATGCAAGTGGAGAATTCTCTGGAATTTGCTGAGAAAGAAGTGTTGTCACAGGTGACTGCCCCTCATTTTGTGGTTGGCCTGGCTGATTTATGGCCATCAACTGCTCTGGCAATGTACCTGGTCCAGGGGTTAAAAGCTGACTACAGTCTGCAGAGACATTGAAAACAGAAGCTACATGATTAGTTATGATTCATAAGAAAATTAGTTGCCAGGGGAAATTTGTTACTGTGTTTATCCAATATATTACTAAAAGTGAGGCACCTGACAATCTGAGAAACAGGTTTTTACAGGATGATATTGGAATTCATCTTACGTTTCTCTAAGTAGTATAAAAATACAACTTTCTTAGATATCATCTTAATTCCTATGTAATGCTTATTGGTAAATGAACGGTAAAGACAGGTGATTAGCTCCTTACGAACTACTTAATTTTTAATTGCTGAGATATTATCTGTTAGTCTACTTCATTATTCCTCAGGTTTACAGCTTAAAACATCAAACATACATTTTTATATATTACTAAATTTAATCCTCCCAATGCCCTTGTCAAGTATATAAAATTATTGTTGTTTTATAATGTGGAAATTTAGTCTTATAAAGGTCAACTAAATTGTCCCAGATCTCATAGGTTTTAATTGGTAGAACTAGAAATACAATCTATGCTCTTAAAACTACTGTATTTTTCTTCTGAAATAATAATGTAATCATTTCAATTGAGTAGTGAGAAATTAGAGTTTCTTACTATTCTGAATGCCAAATAAGAACATTCCTGAAGTCGGCTGAGAAGAGCCAGGAGAATTCTGTAGTTGGTTCATTGTACTTCCTGCGGTGTTGTGAAATAAAGTAGACTGTGGTTGAGGTGAAGATGTGGCTCCCTGGATTCCAGGCAAATTGTTCTGAGAGGAATAAAGAGGAGACTGTTGCATGTCTTGTTGACTTATACTAGTCTGCAAGGCAGACATGGATGCTGGAGAGAGGAAGAGTGTAACTTGCTGCTCTTGAGAACTAGGTGACCCTTGTACCAACTGAATCTGAGGAGAGCTATGGAATAAGGAGGTCTGTGAAGACTCAGATGGAGCAGGACCAGGATTCTGAAGTGAGGAAACTGTGGGCTGGTTCTGAAACTGCATGGGCTGCTGCTCTTGATTCATTGAGGCCATGTTACTTTGTTGGTGAAAAATTGACTGGTTCTGTTGCTCCTGACTAGCCAATGGATTTTGATTTGGGCTAAATATCATGTTTGGGGGTGGTTGCTTTTGAGATGTCATTGTAGCCATGGCATTCTGATTACTGAATAAGATGCTCTGCTGTTGTTGTTGCTGCTGTTGCTGCTGTTGCTGCTGTTGCTGCTGCTGCTGCTGCTCCTGAGATGGAGAGTTACTCTGCATGGCCACTATCGAGTGCTGTGCCTGGAAAATTGCTCCTTGTTGGTTCTGAGGCATTGGATTAGGTGGAAGAGTGCCCAGTGACACCGGAGGCTGAAATAAACCTTGTTGAGAAGATTGAGCCTGTTCTTGGGAAAGCATAGGGCTCTGGATATGTGATATTGGAGACTGCTGTTGGAAAGCAGCTTGCTGTTCAGTGTTTGATGTTGACTGAAGTGGAGAAATTGAGTTCTGTGCAAAAAATGAAATCTGTTCTTCTTGGGCTACTGCATTGGTTTGAAGATTATTCATAGGACTTTGGGAGAGAAATATGTTGGACTGCTGGTCTTGTGGAACTGAAGAGCCCTGCAACACAGCAATGGTACTCTGAGAGTGAAACATTGGAGGCTGCATTTGTTCAGAGGATGGTGTAGAACTCTGACTGTGGACAATGGGATTTGGACTATGAAAAATAGAACCTTGACTTTCCTGGGTAAGGTTCTGAGGATCAGCAATAGGATTCTGAGAATGAAAAAGTTGAGCCTGTGAGTGAGAAGACTGTGGCAAAAAATTTCCTGACTGAAGAGACATCATTTCATTCCCTTGCTGGAATAAACCTGTACCTTGTTGCTGGGTGCCACTATTCTGAACACCCATCATATTTTTTGTAGACGAAAAAAGGTTAACTTGAGGCTGATTGTCCCCACTATGTTGCATTTGGACCATCGTTTGAAAGACACTGTTCTGAATCTGTTTTGCTTGTGCTCCAGTTTCTTCTCCATCTCCTGAACTTGGTGTCTGAAACATGGTAGTGCCAGGGGCTGCAACTTGCTGTGTTGTGGTTGTAGAAGTTTCATTTCCAGAAACTGGAGGAGGAGAAGAAAATAATTCACACTGCATTTGTATGTCCTCATTGGTAGACAGTGCACTCATCATGTGAGAAGGCTGAGGGTAAACTGGTGACTGCTGAAGGTTTCCATTTGCTGAAGGAGTTGAAGGGAATAATTCTGACTGAATTTGGGCAGCTGCCTGGCAAATACTCTGTTGCATCTCTATCACCATTGCAGCTGATGGTTCCATAACTTGCTGTTGCTGTTGCTGCTGCTGCTGACTAGACAATGTGCTCTCAGTCTGCGGGCGAACACTTTCAGCTCTCCCAGGTATTAAATTATCTTGCCTGGTATGAACAGCCGGTTCTGTTGAGGAAAACATTCCAGGGCTTACACTATTTTGAATTTGACTGACTTGTTGAAAAATTTCTGCACTGAGCTGTTCTTGAACATTCTCATTACCATCGGGAGCAGAAAATAAAACTGAAGATAACTGTTGTTGTGCCTCTAAAACTTGCTGGACCAAGTCAACACTTCCACTGTTGCTACTAGTAGCACTGCCTGTAAAACTTCCTGCTTGCAACTGCTGAATAGTGTTCTGTAGCTGACTCACACTACCTGGTGATGGGAAAATATTTGATGAAATCTGCTGTTGTAAAGTCTGTGTTTGTTCTTGTAGTGGTGACTGCTGCTGTTGTGAAGCCTCAGTCAGCTGTGACAAATTAACCACTGTACCATCTGACTGTAATACTTCTCTAGATTGAGTTTCTCTGGTCTGAAACTGTGTAGGCTGCTGAAGTAGTGCCTCACTGCCAGGTAGCTGACTAGAGGCCGAAACTGCTGGAAAGGTCGCAGGCTGTGAGATGTCTTGTGTTTGGATAGTAGTCAGTGTTTCTGGATTATATGACTTGGACTGAAGCTGTTGCTGCTTTTCATTTTCTGAAGGTAAATGGGAAGATGATGGTGATGAAAAGGACCCATTTCTAGGTATGTTAGAGATACTTTCTAAAGTTTGCTGAGTTGATCCAACTGTCTTTGTAGTCTAAAAAAAAACAAAAAACAAACACCCCAGATAATGTATATAAATATCAAATAAGGAGACATGATACTTAAAAGAATATTACTGTTCTAAAAATATATGTAGGACCAATTTTCCAGTCAAATGATCATTTATAAAACAGGTGCAAGACAATGATAATCCATGATAACAAAATGTCTGATTTTGAAATATTATAAGCAAAGAGTCAAACCAGAAAGAAAGTTAAAAATCAACTACTGATGCCGGGCGTGGTGGCTCACACCTGTAATCCCAGCACTTGGGAGGCAGAGACAGGAAGATTGCTGAGTTCAAGGCTTGCCTGGGCTACATAGTGAGCTGAGGGCTAGCCTGAACTACAAAGTGAGACCCTGTCTCAAAAACAAACAAACAAACAAACAAACAAATAAATAAATAAACTACTGATATGCCTTGGCAAATTAAGGGTAATAATGGAACATTAGCTGGGCATGGTGGCACACTCCAGTAATCCCAACACTCAAGAAACAGAAGTAGGAGGATTGAGGTAAGTTCAGGGGTTGCCTGGGTTTCATAGTGAGTCTAGGTCCAGCCTGAACTACAAAGATCCTGTCTCAACAGAAAAAAAAAATACCTCCCATTTTGTGGATCATCAGTAACATTACAGTGGGGAAAAGTAAGTGAAAAAGGGAACAGGAATTATGGGATTGGGCTGGGAAGAAATGGAAATAAAAATGTTTTAATTCTGAAAAATGCTAATTTATTTTTTCGATACTGGGTTTTGCTATGTATTTCAGCCTGGCCTTGAACCTACAATCCTCCTGTCTTATGCCCCAACGTGTGCCACCATGCCCAACTAAAAATTATATGTCTGTATGTATGCATATATGTTTTTAAAGATGAGATTTCGGTATGTAGTGCCGGCTGGCCTTGAACTCATGGTGATCATCCTGCCTAACCCTCTGAGTGCTGAGATTATAGGCACGAAGCACCATGCCTGACTAAAAATTATTAATATTCCTCAACCCACAGATATAAATTATTCTCTTGTCAAAATGTACAAAAGTCATTTTGAACAGAAAATCATTAAGAATTTGAAACAAAACAAATGCGAAAGAAACAGAAAAAGTTAATATAGCAATTTTTATATGTGAGAATAAAATATGGGGTACCAGGTAAGATAACTCACCTTAAAAATAGGGGAAGATCTTTTTTCTGCTGTTACTTCCATTGGAGTAACTTCCTCACTCTTAATCATACTGCTTGATATGAGTGGAGTGATCAGAGCATTAGGAAGAATATTTACCTTATCTAAGTTACATCCAGTAGTTTTGATTGCTGTATACACATATATACACACAAAATAAAAAAGAAAAGTTTAAAATCACAAAAATAACATTCTATAATTAACATGTTAACTCTTAGCCATGATTTAAAGGTCTGCTTCTTTTTGAAATTGAATTCTTTATTGGTACATTTTATATACATCTCACAATCAAACATAACATTGGGGAATTTGTATCAGTATATGACACGAGTTAATTCTCATTTTTACCCACATCCCTACCCACCACACCTCCCCACTCCCTAAACTGAATTCTTTATAGGTACATTTTATATACATCTCAGTCACACATAACATTGGGGAGTTTGTACCAGTATATGACACAAGTTAATTCTCATTTTTACCCACATCCCTACCCACCTGCACCTCCCCACCCCCTATATACATGCTTTTTTTTTTTTTTTTTTGAGACAGGGTCTCGCTTTGTAGTTCAGGCTGGCTCTGAGCTCACTATGTAACCCAGGCAAGCCTCGAACTTGGCAATCCTCCTGTCTCTGCCTCCCGAGTGCTGGGATGACAGGCGTGAGCCACCACGCCCAGCACTGTGGTATGTGGCATTGATGGCTGGTGGGCGTGAGTCGCCACGCCCAGCATTCTATGTGGTCACCGGGATCGAACTCAGGACCTTGCGCTTGCGAGGCAGGCGCCGGAACCACTGAGCTAAATCTCTGGCCCCTACGTGTTCTTTTATTTTTTCAGAATCATATTTATTCCTTCCCCTCATTACATTCCTGTACCAAATTTCCTTTGGAAATTTCCCATTCTACAAAAACTGTCATACTTTCTACAGCTCATTTACATCTACAGGTGTTCATATCAAAGAGAAGATCCGGTATTTGCCTATCTGTGATCTATTTATTTGACTTATTAGTGTGTCCTTCAGGTGTATCCATTTGCACATAAATGAATGAATCTTGTCATTCTTTATGGCAGAATAATATTCCATTTTATTTTTAAAAAACATATCTTCTTTATCTAGTCTCCAGTTGATGGGCATTTGGGTTGTTTCCAAGATTGACCTATCACGAACTGAGCTGCTATGAACAAGGGTGTATACCTGTCTTTCCAATGTGATTTTTTAAATTTAAAGTCTGTTTTTTTATGCTATAATGGTAGCATGATACAAAACTGGTGGTTCGGGCCGGAGGGTTAGCTCAGTGGTTCTGGCACCTGCCTCGCAAGCGCAAGGTCCTGAATTTGATCTCCGGTAACCACATATAATGCTGGGCGTGGAGACTCATGCCCACCAGCAATCAATACCACATACCACAGGGCCGGGCGTGGTGGCTCACGCCTGTAATCCCAGTACTCGGAAGGCAGAGGCAGGAGGATTGCTGAGTTCCAGGCTTGCCTGGGCTACATAGTGAGCTCAGAGCCAGCCTGACCTACAAAGTGAGACCCTGTCTCAAAAAAAAAAAAAAAACAAACTGGTGGTTCAAGATGGACCCTCCCTTTTTGGAAGGACTCCTGGTTTGGTCCTGAGAATGAAGTTAAACAGAATCATACAGAGTGTTAGGGAAACCAACCCCTCACACATGCTAGGCAAGAGAAGCCTGTCAGCAATTTAAATATTAACAAGCTTAAGTAGTTCAACTATCAAGCTATATCTCTTAAGGCCCTCTTAAGTGCCTTGAATGACCAGGTTGTAATCAAGCATACAGCCTGGAAATCTCCAGGATATTAACTTACTCAATTACAAATATTAGTCTCCTCTTAGCACATAGCTGGATGGCAAAATGTCTTACAACCTTTCTGTTTTGTTTTTTTTTTTTTGAGGTAGGGTCCTCCTGTGTTGTCCAGGCTAGCCTTGAACTATCAGCAATCCTCCTGCCTCAGCCTCCCAAGTCCTGTGATTACAGGTGTTTGCCATTATGCCTGGCTCGCAACTTTTGAAGGGCAATGAGATTGTTGGAGTATTTCTCGAAAAAAAAAATTTTTTTTTCCAAGAAAATAACACCAAGTAATTCAAAAAGTTTTCTAAGTTAATGTTTTAGGAAACCTGAATTTTTCAAATTGAGGCTATCTTGGGCTACACAGAAAGTTCAAGGCAAGCCTGGACTATATAGGGAGACCTTGCCTCAAATTAAAAAAGGCAGGGCCGAGGATTTAGCTCAAGTGGTACAGCACCTACCTTGGAAGCACAAGGGCTTGAATTTGATCCCTATCAAATAAAAAAAGACAGCATAGAAAATTTTGAAAGACTGTTAGTATTACCTTAAATTGTTCTTGTAATATTTAACTACTGCTAAATTCTTTTGGAATTTTATTAGAATGTAAACTCCATGAAGGCAGAGATTTTAATTGCCTGGTGCATAGTAGGTAGTGAACAAAACTTGTTGAATTAAGAAAAAAATGAGTTCAATTTTATCATGGGCAAAATAGGTCTGTTTTGAACTATTTTGTTTTACATTGCAGTGCTAAAAATATATAAAATAGGATCTCACTATGTAGCCCAGGCAAGGCCTCAAACTCATAGTATTTCTGGTCTAAAGTTTTTTCAGCATCTTTGCTTTTATTTTTTGAGAGAGGCTGGTCTTGAACTTTTTGTGTAGCCCAAGATAGCCTCAACTTGAAAAAACTTCGCCTCAAATTCTCAATCCTCCTGCTTCACCTACTTCCCAGGCTGGGATTATAGGCATGTGTCACCATACCTGGCAATTTTTTCAATACTAAATACAAATTTACATTACAGTTAAATTAAACTACACATACATAACCACTAATAACTGCATCTCCCATATAGTTATTATGTAACAAGTTTATATTCTAAAATACGTTTAATATGGTTATTAGCCATGCTCCTCCTTTCTGGAGAGTGAAAATAGGTAGAATATGTTAAGAAAAGTCTATTACTCATCCTAAATTGACCAAATATGTGTAAGTTTATTGGTGTAGATAAATAAAAGATAAAAGTTTAATATAAAAAATCTCTTCAAAAATAGTTAATACTGGAAGATCTAGTATGTGTACCATTATCCAATTTCCCTCCATTATACTCTTAATCTCAACAAGGTTATTCATATTTATACAGTCCACTGATCAAATTTATTATTTTACTAGTATTCATGTATATGTGAGTCTATTTAGGTCTATGTAACTTTATTATGTGTGGATTTAATTGTCATGACCAAACAGAGAAGTATACCACCACAAGTGCCCCATGTGTTAGCTGCCCTTTTATAACTTTACCCACTTAACTTCTATCACCCCCTGCTACATCCTATGTGGTAACAACAATCTGTTCTATATTTCCCTAATTTTGTCATTTAAAGAATGTTATATAAATGGAATTA